>JAUMGZ010216300.1:0-11704 GCA_032359645.1 Pododesmus macrochisma
ACTTCGGTGATTTCCGGAGGTCAAGGTGCCGAATTTTAATTAGGCGGCATCAGCAGGAAAATACCTGATTTATATCTTTTGTTTACTCAATTACATCACATTTTATATCCCTGCAACTGTTATATCTGTTCTAATCTAGGTATTTACTTGACGTTTTTAGCTGAACTTTGTAAATTGAAATATATCGTTTTGGAGAATATTACAGCTTTAAGGTAAAACGGTTAAACAATATCAAAAATGTAATCTTCTTTAATACCATAAGTTTTTCTTATACATTCACTTTTTACATATATTGATTTTATTATGCTTATTTGTATTTGTAACAATGTCCTTATGATTTCTTGTTTTTATCTGTATACTGTTGAAAAAGCAATAAAACATTTTTTTTTTTAAAAGTGAGTTGTGTGTTTTCTGTTCAAGTAGTTCCTTCCTAGGTTGGTTTCATATTTTATTTTGACGACGATGTCACTTCTCTACTCTACGAATGAAATATGTAGCCAAAATTGCGGGTATGCAATATATTGACTCTTTAAATGTGTGTTATACTATGTATCAGAAGACGTATAAATATATTGCAACGTTAAAGACGTAACGCGCAATTTACATTTAAAACTCGTACCACGACGTTATGTGCTTAATTTGACGTTAAAGGTGCAAACTGTTATGAAAATGAAGTTTGAGACATATTGTAAGATTCGGAAAAGCACATATTTAAAACATAAGTCAATATGTCATGGCGTTGATGTGGATATCAATTTGAAGTAAAATGTATCAGCACTGTAAACTTTTCTGAAAAAGGAATAACACTCGATTGACAAAACAAACTCTGGTAGTGTTATTCCTGCTAATAAGTGTGGGACATTTTTTTTCAGATTTGGAAAGTGGACCCTGTCGCGCCTTTAATATACGCTTTTTTAAATTACATTTATGATATTCTGTGGATTACTGTATAAGCATTTTTGTCATATCACTTAAAATAATGATTGTTAAAAATAATTAAATTTAAAGTAGCTCAAACTTAACAATTACAGAAAACACATAGGCAAATTCCAGATGCTTACAAAGAATACCGCTTTTGGTCAATTTCTGCCGCATGACGTCACATATCCCCCAAATATATGTCACAAACAAAATACTATCAGTACGTCAGTGTGCGACATTTTGCGGACTTTTGGTGGCATATTCTATTATTTCTAGGGAAAGATTCATTGATATTGAAACATGTCTGTTACTTCTAACATGGCAATTTTGGCAGTAAAAAGAATGTTGTCTGAGGTATAGGCAGATTTCAATTACGGGGCAAAGACATAATATAAAAAAATCTACTAAAAACCTGAATCTTTGTAAATCCTCTTATAAATATCATATTTATCGGAGGCATGATTCAGGTTGCATTTTTGTATTTGTATACCAAATATTACGTACTTATGTCAGGCGGCACTACATACAAACTATCGAAAGATAGATAGTACGCGGAAATTAGGTGCGGTACAAGTATTGTGCGTTACGTCTAAAGTATTCGAATTTTTCTAAACATATAAAACAATTTTTCATAAAAAATTGCAGTTAACTAAAAAAAAAACTCATCCAAAATATCACTAATTAAAAAAGTTGCCAAAATCGACTTATTCAAAATTATATAAAGATAAAGGTATATGTAGAGGTTTTTGGGTGACCTTCCTATTTAAAACAAATAAGCTATTTAATAGGCACACATTCTGTAAACGATAACATTAATCGTTGTGAAGTAGTAAATACGCAAAAAAAAAAAACCAAGACGATATTCAAAAGCAGTTTATCCATGGACATTGGCAAACAAAAGAAAAACGTTGGACGCACACAGAAAAAATAACCAAATATACATTTTTAAAATTACTAAAAAAAGATAGCATCACGAGCTTCTATTTAAAAACTAGAAGCGAAACCAGGTGCTCGCGAAATGTTAGGCGTTTCTTGCTACACATGTGTCACCCGCCGCGAACTATGCCAACAAAAATATATGGTTGTGAATTTTTGCATCAAATATGTGTCATGAGAACAGTAATATTTCAAAATTACTACACTTTACTTCACAAAATGAATAACCTCCGGAGTAATCTTAAGTACAGATTGGTTTTAAACAATCCTTATTCGCTGTTAACGTTTGTATACATCTCATAAAATGTTGTGACAGAATTATCCGTATGAATTCGTTTTCTAATATGCCAATTAACCGCAATATTGTGTTTGAGAGGTACGCATGTAATTTTTATACCAAATCCATAATACACTCTCAGTCATATTTTTTTGGCTTCACGCTTATTCTACATTTGTGTGCTTGACTGTTTGACATTTCGGCTTCCCATCATTGACTGTTGGTTTAAACGTTCGGTCATTACTTTCGACATGGAAATTTGGTTGGTTAAAATATACTTCGAAAGAACATAAAATTCAAAATGAATTAATTATGAAGCCTTTCTCTTGGAACTGAATATCCTTTGTATAATCCCTTCCTCATTTGATTAAAGAAATAGGTCAGCTACATGTAGAGCTGTTGGAGTACAGTTGGTCCACATTTTAACTATATCTGAGTATAACAGTGCAAAGAGTTGAGAAGTCATTTGTTTTAATTGATGGTATGGATGAAAAAGAGTTATCGCCCATTCAGCACGTAGATCATTACATGCATGACTTATAACTATTGATATCGTCAATACAATAAGAAAATCGCTAAATGTATAACGCTCTATTACATAGTTAGCCAGTTGTCTTCATCACAACATTTTGTAAAGCTACGGATACCCTACATCTTTATAAACCAGCAGGACCATGTTATATTTCTGGCATGTTTAAATATTATCGAAGATATACATCAACGCTTGCTTTTTGGTAAATGCCCTCATTACAGACTGTTATCCGGGGTCGATTTGAATATGTGTAGTCAACACAAGATTCCAGACTAGAAAAGCTAATGTGGAATCATAAATGTTGAGTACACGTGAATCTACGAACACATTTGCCCTTAGGTAAGAACAATGAAATCCTCAGTATTGTTGAAATACATACTAACTTTTAGCCTAATTCCTACTTATACCAACAATCAAAGGATATTAGTACCATTTAAAAGGTAGTAAATCGAAAAACTAAGACGCACACAAATGAACCAAATATATATTTATGAACTAAACATTGAAACATCACGAACTTCTATTAAAAAACAAATTGTTTAATATTCACACTAATGCATTAGTTGCCCTGCAGATGATGCCATGAACAATTGTTATCACGTCATCTTTACTTTAAGAAAAACTTATACTATAGTTATGCATATCTTAAAATGTATCAAACAGGAAACAAAACATTTGACAGTTATTATGCTAATTAGAAAAAAATTAACATATCAGTGTATGTAAAAGGAAATATGTCATTAATGTTCTGGTTTTCAAAATTACATTATATTACCAGTATAATTGTCGTATAAAGTCAGATCTTGAAAATGTACCCCGATCTTTCTTTCAAAAACATAGCATCAGCTAAAATTTCTTATCAAAATTAGGCAATTTGATATCGCGATACTACTTACTCTTGCTGTAAATTTAATTTTTAATTGAGAATTAACACCTAGGAGCTGCTTTTAATGAAATAAGGAAACAAAATGCAAATTATCATGATATCAAGCACACATTGACTTATGACTTTCCAACACCCTGTACACTTTAACACATCATATTGTTAAAAATAAACGTGTAGCCTTGTTCATGTGAGCGTTTTACCGAGAAGGCAAATTATACATTTCAACTTCAGAGAATAATAGATTTTATACGAGAAACTTTATAAAGTAGTATATACGAAAAACCAAGACGATATTCTTAAGCCGTAAGTCCATTGAAACGGGCAAACAAAAGGATAACGTGGGACGCACACAGAAAACATAACCAGATACGCATTTATTAACTAAAAAGAAAAATATCACGAACTACTATTAAGTTATATAGTTTGTTGATGATCGGATGCGACTGTTTGCGGTTTGCTTGTTTTCGATGTGCCAGTTTATGGTTTGCAGAAGAATCGATGTGACGTTTGACGGTTTGTTGATAGTTAAATGTGACTGCTGACGGTTTGTTGATGGTTGGATTCGACTGTTTATGGTTTGCTGAAGGTTCGATGTAACGTGTTCGTATTCTGCTGATCTAACTAACATTTGTTTTTATTTTTTGTTATGCAATAAATTAATTATTTAACAACGTACATGCATTACAAAAAGTGTTTCCTCGTTCCGTTCATTCTTTCCTAGCATTGGCTGTCTCTCAACTTTTTATATGCCTATGTAGTAAGTTATTAATTACAGAGGTTTTGTCCATATTTGAGCATAGCTTATTTTCCCGCTGTTCTGTTAAAAAGTGAAGGTTTTAGAAAGCTCGTAATCATATTTTCACTAAGGTTCTTATGATTGACTTGTTTTACCCATCAACACAATGTTCATTAACCCTTCGTCAGTCGTTATCTATTCACACTTTCACCCTCCTCCCAAGAACGGATCAACTAAGGTTAGCCATTGTTCATAAAACATTGGAAATAAAGTGCCAAATTATTATTGATATTTCATGAACCTTCCTTGGTTATCGAAATTTAGTTTTAGTTTAACGTTACTCTAGGGTAATATATGGTGATGCACCAAGAGCGTGAAAACACAAGTGTGTTAACTTTAACTATGGTCGACATAATACAGAAATCGGAAAAGAAATGTAATATACAGAAAACAGAAAAGCGTATTTTGGCAGAACATTATTCATGATGGTGTGTACGAGTGTTTTTGACCTAAATGGCAAAGATAGACATTAATACTACGAGTATGCAAGGGTCGATTTTAAGTGTTATTTTTGGTTTTTCCCCGACTTGTTTTCTATCTGAATATTGTAGAACTTCAATAAATAGCAATAAAGTCAATATATAAATACATAATTTAAAATATATAATGGACAATAATCCGTTAAACTACTATAACAACATGCAGGTGTTGTGTTCAACAACAACATTAATAATTAGTGCAAAATGCCTCATCTTCATGTATTATGTCTTCAAATATGTTCTATACGTGTACATCAACACGTTTTCCTCGTACATGTAAATCTACATCAACTTGTGTGAATAACAAATTAATTATCAGATAACCACTTGATACCTCGATGAAGATCGCTTTGGAATATGCTCATTATTAGTGATGTGGTTTAAGGTACATGCAACTCGGAACTGTATCCATTTCTCGGGATAATTTTGTACTTTTATTGCTTTAAGGAAAAGAAAATTATAGGTTGACAGCATTTTGAGATTTAAATTTGGTTTTATGTTAAAATGATATGATAAATTTTGTTGAATTAAAAAAGAAAAATTAAAGAAACAATTGTTTTGCCTAAATAAAGTCTTTTAAAAAATTACGCTGATAAATATTGCATTTAAACATGCATATTTCGGTTTAATTAATGTTGAAAATGTATAAAATTATATTATTTAAAAAAATTAATGATAATACAAATTGACAATTCATAACAAAACCGTATACACATAGTTTGCATGTAAGAGTTTTCTTTCTTTACAGTTGATTTCCTAAATTACATGGGAAAAAGACACGTGTAACTCAGTGATAATAAAGCTTAAATTAAGCCTGGATTACTTTTAAATAATTTAATATGGAAATTAACACACTGTTACGTCAATCATGTCACATAATATACATCAGTCAAAACTACTAAAAATTAATGTCTGAACCAATAAGAGTTAAGATACTACACCCGTCATTAGTTTTAAAACCAGAAAGTACTTTCGGTTTCACTTTCGTAGTGTTCACAATCTTCCTTAAATGTGCTCATGTTGGGACAGTGTATTGTCTTGGCCTTTTCTGTACGTGTCAAGGAAGTATGTACATTGCACAGTGGAAGTGGACATACTTGACGCTGATTTATGCCGGGCGGCATTAGTCTCAATACGTTGTAATATGTGTTCACACCCTACAAAACATGTTTGTTGACGGTGTCAGTCGCGAAAAAATATGTCGGCGATTTGATTACACATAGCTGGTCACTTGAACCGGCAGTTCATGTGTCCCCTTCGCAGTGAATATAAGTGTATATTAATTTAACTATGTTACAATGGAAGACACGATAAAAGGATATATGCTACAAGATAGAAACAACAAGAAGATGACATATGCTTAAAGGTATATCAATAATGAGAGAATATGGAATACACGATAAAGTATTGAAACAATTAAGAGGACAAAGCCTACAAATAAGACGTAATATACAGAGGATATAATAATATATGTTAAAAGTGTTATTTTGTCAATTTTAACCAAACTTTCCCAATAATTCCAATGCTGCAATATTTTATCCATTTTTGGTTCTTAAACGAAAAATTCAATTCTATCTTATCAATTGTGTTATACTTAAGTGAACTAAAACATATTTCATGATTGGCACCATAGTTCGAAATGAAACTTATCAAATGTATATCTGAGTAGATCAGACAATCACAAACAACAACGTTACAGACATATGTAGGCCCACTGATATAGTGTGTCTACGTCCTTCTTTTATATGTGTAGAGACATCATTCGCCCTAATTCTACACACATACGCTTGTTTAACATATCCTTTCCATTTGTCAGAACTTCGAAATGAAACATTAACAAACGATGACTGACTCTATCACATTCTTTGATATTACCATATACTACACATTGCAAAATGTTAAGAGAAATTTTAGTTTCCTAAACAACAATTAAACCTTTACAGCGACATATTCACACCATGTACATTACCACATGTAAGTGTTCAGCGACCCACATTTCATCTAATATATATAATACTTATAGCTACAGGTTGTTGACATCATTTTTAAATGCTCGCCGCAGTTTGCGAGTTAAATCCAACGACCTTTTGAAGAAGTTATGTGTGTTCGTCAATATCTTTTGTTTCAAAAATTCAATTTCTCCTTGGTTGCTATAAACAATGGTGACGGATTATTACATGAACATTCATCTTTATTATTTAATCTTAATAATTAATTGGAAATTCATTTCGCAAACAAATGTACGACTGATGCCAATAAATTCTTATAATCAAGGCTGAAATAATCGCTCACTATGATTAACATTTGCAATATATAATAGCAATATTATTGAGTTCGTAAAGTACAAAATACAAAAAATCAACACTATACTACACTCATAAATCCACTGATATTGCATAGCCAAAAGCAAACGTCGGACGCTCACAGAAACTTAAAACAACAGGATGAAAGGAATCAACAGAACTTAAAACAACAGGGTGAAAGGAATCAACAGTACGAGCGACATTGACAAACCAATAATAAAAACTTAAAACAACAGGATTAAAGGAATCAACAGAACTTAAAACAAAAGGATGAAAGGAATCAACAGAACGAGCGATATTGACAAATCAATAATAGCCGCATCAAACAATTCAGCACCAGAATAAAACGAAATAAATTGGCCTGTCACAACAATCCCTAAAACAAGTTATCCATGCGGAACGACTTAAGACGGTCACCCAGCACGCAACCAGGGGGTGTTGTCAACCTTCCAGCGTTCCGCATGTGACAAGAAGTCTTAATTTTGGACAAACATTTAAAAATTTAATAAATACGCTTCATAGCGCTGTCAATCATCTCAACAACCAACCACCCAAATCAATGTTCCTTAAGCATTTAAACGAGTAAAACGTAAATATATATTTACAAAAGGCAATTGGAAACACGACAATTTGACGTAGAGAAGCATCATTAAGCCGAAACAGTGGCTAATAAATGGTTTATTCGTATATTCCATATATAGTTACGTATATGAATAGTGACACTGATTAACAATCAGTGTACAAACAGTACAAATATAAAACTAAAAAAGAAGACGTCACGAACTTCCATTAAACTAGAATCAAAACCATGTACTCATGGTGATAATAAAACTAGAAGCGAAACCAAGTCTTCGTGGCGATTGAGCGTTTTGTGCTTTACTTGTGTTACCATTCGTAATATATATTTGACAACTAATTATATTGCAGTCTTTACAACGTAAAAACTTGCAAAGTCAAGGCAATGTAGTGCAATATAATTAATCGCGGCCTCGGAAGCTTTGGTGTCAACTTCATTCTTTGACGTCTTCAAAATGACTGCCTATAAAGTATCAAATAATTTGCAAATATACACCAAATACAAGAAATGTGAGTACGGGATGCTTTAAAGGGGGAAGGTTGCTATTGGTAGGCTGAAGAAATGACATTTGTCATTAAGGTAACCCGAAATGTATCATTCATGTCAATGAAATGTCCCAATTATGGCAAAGAAATTGTGGTCAGTTGTAAGGTTTAAAACAAAATATACCTCAAACGTATAGAAGTTTTTAATATTTGAGCTAACTTAAAATTTATAGATTACGACTTTAAATCAGAACATTTTTAGAAAGCAAACAAAATATAAATTGTAAAAGAAAATTTTAAATACATAGATAAACTGGTAGGAATATAACTCAAATTCAAAGCATGTATGTAAAACATGTTTGTGTTGTCAGCTTTTATTTATCAATCCTTTGAACAGAAAAGAACTACGTATACGTAAGCAGAAAACATAAGTGTTTAAATGATGGTTCAAGTCCAAGCAATAACTACAGATTGAAGGTATATAACATTGGCACATCGTGTATGCGTCGTTTGATTAGGTTTTTGTTTTGTAATTCTTTTAACATAAATAACATTTTTCCTAGATGAATAATATAACATTTTGCTATTATAACGTGCCATAACGAACAGTATAAATGTTTTTAGCGTTCTGAATTCTACACCGAGACGTTACAGCAATAAAGCGAATTCTTTTTCATATTTATTTTAGTACAAGATATGTATTTGTAGTGCCGCGTAGCAAATTTTCACTACAGTTAATGACACAAACGTTGACGCCTTCGCGACATATCTTACTTTATTAGTATGTAACCTCATTGTTCAAAGAATTAATAAATTTTTTTTCTTAACAGTAAAATGGCCCTGTTAGTTAATTAAGCATAATAAATACACATGAAGTCTTTGTCGAGTTAACCTTACACATGTAACATAACATACATATATATGTAAACTGTGTCGGGGTGATGTTCAATGTGTCGATCAATGTCTTCCGCTCTTGTATCACATCACTTGTGTAAAACAGTTACAACTTTGAAGTTAATATTAACACACATTTAATTCAATTTCATATTTGTAATATACAAGATATGTCTTTTCTGGAACAGAGAAAAGCATGCATGGTCAAATTAGTGTGTAGAAAAAAGTCGTAAAAGAAACACAAAGGGTTCCTGTTCGACCTTTAACACTGCGAATGTATAACAAGAGTGACATTGTTTAATAAACAATGAAAATTAAAACTTCAAAAAGGTGAAGAAAACTTAAATACGTTGTAATCATAATATAAATAAACCCTGCTGATGAATTAATTAGTTCCAACTAAATTGTTTATCTCCACGAGGGACCATCATCAATTGTAACAGTATCAGGTATTTAGATATGTTTTATTAAAGTTTCATGAATTAGATTTTTTGAGAGATATTCATGTGAAACGTGACCTACTACACTTGAAGAGTTATGCTTGAATAAGTAATGGGCATTTCCCATCTGAATAACTAAATTCTAGTTCTATTTTACAGTTTTCCATCCAAAGTTAAATGAACAGTTCTAATATATAAAATCTTTATCTAGTTTCATTTTATTTTCTTTCAGATCTGAAATATTGATGGAATTGTTAGCCACCTTTTACATTTTATTTACCTTGTGTTTTACGGAGATACTATCACAATGGGGTGAGTATAAATGTTAGTAACATAACTTATAGAGGTTGTATAGATTTAATTGTTGTTCTTACTAGAAGTGTTATTGTGCTGTCCACAATATGTGGGTTTAGTCTCTGAGTGCCAACGTTTTGAAAGATATTGTCTCTAAAATTTGCCTAATATATCAGGGTATTTTAGATGATATTACAGCATAAAATGTGAGAAATATTTCATCGCAACTTGCATATGTGCGTATAACTATAAGGACAGTAAAGTAAAAATCAATAGGTAATGTATCACATCTTTGATATGTATAGAAAATACTGGTGCACAGATATTTTCAACGCACCTTAAAAGTTTAACATTGTAAAAACCCTTTTTAACATACAATTTCTTTTTTCCATAATCGCATCACAGCTAATTGGTTCTGTATAGATTAATTAGACTACGTTTATTGTATCTTCAAATGAATAAAATAAATAAGAAGCATTTCTTACGAGAAAAGTTAAAAGCAAGTTATTGAATTTCTAAGTTGTGATATTTAAATGCCGAAAAAACTAATAAATGAACGGGTTTATTACATGTGCATCAAAAATTCTTTTTGTGTTTTTATCAGAAATTACTTTTATTTTCTTTTTCAAAGTATCATCGTTTTTTGTTTCGTTTGATGTGCTCTTTACTTTTCTTAGTTAACCGATAGTTCGTTTGCATTGCTTTTTTACAAGACATTCTAAGAATGACAGTTCTAGTATGTATTCATTTATTTTATAATGCCGTTGGATTAGTGTGGATTTAATAAGGTAATATACATGTCAATCACGAGTCTATTATAGGTGTGCATTGTACACCTGTTTTACACTTGAATGAATAACCCGCCTTTAGCTTATTTGGCATAACATGTGTTATCTACATGATATTTGTCGACAAGGAAACATGTTGATATGTTCCAGTTAATTCATTTTAACCGTCATCTCTTTCTTATTTAGTTGCTTCCCTTCATCCACTTTAACTCAGTTTATATATTAACATCTCTTCTCTTGATAAATACGATTCCCTAATGCACACGCATATAGCTTCACAACGGATGTGATATTTTCGTTTCACCATTGCCAATAATATATGGTTTTTAAATGCTACAGCGTAAATTTAACGCATTCATTTTTTGTGTTTCTAAATGATACGTTCTTGTCGTATGTATAAAGCCAACAGAAAACTTGTACATTTAGAATAACTTCTATCCATTATGACAACGATATATGTAATATACTGAGATATGTGGTTTAGCTGTTTTTCACACCAAACAACACTTTTACGTTTTGAAATTTTTTTGTTGCTTTCAGCTCCAAACTTCAATGTAAAGTGGGATGATGGAAACGCTAATTTTAGAGGAGGTATAATATATACGTTTGCAGTAAATTTTGATGATTACAATTTCAAAATGAACGTATGTCTGTCAACGTGTTATGTATGGCAAACCAAACAGAATATATGAGCATTGTATATTTTTTAAAACTCAGTTGATATTTGTCCAATTTACTGTAAACGTACACATTTTTGTGGTATTCTTGTTAAAAAGCTTTTCGCGCTGACATTAAAGCGCTAATTCATGTACAGCGCTAAAATTTAACATCTTGATTAAAAACATTAAAGTAGGCTCACGTACGCTTATTTATGATTGCGCAAATATGTCTTGCATAGAATGTAGCGCTAAAATATGACTGCGCTAATATAAGTACGTTCACAGTAGTCTATGGTTATAAGTTTCATTTAATAGACATCACAATACTATTGTGAAATTATTTATTCAATATAGAAAGCTTCAGAGTTTACATATATACAAGTAAAAATTGAAATAAAATATTGGTCATTTCATAGGATGCATAATTTTTTGGTTTT
>JAUMGZ010216311.1:0-11703 GCA_032359645.1 Pododesmus macrochisma
TTTACCAGGTTGCCAATTTCTATATTGTTTTTTCTCATGAAAGTTTTTACTGCTAATTTTATACTTTTAAATGCTTCCGTTAGGGTTTTTAAGAAAAGTTTCTGTCCTGTCTCCACTCACTCTGACCTCAAGCGTCTCAGATTCGCTAGTAGATACTTGTTTAGACCCCTGAGAAGGTTAAGATCTTCCAAGACCGGATCTTTAGATCGGAGGGCGTCTTGCTCAGATTATTCCTCAGTAGATAAATATTACAGAGGACAGTTGTGCTTTGTCAGCGGTTTCAGAGGGCTAACATCCCTCTCAAAAGTGTCTCCTTTGGCTAAAGCGCCTCTTTAGAGAAGGAAAGGGCTCCGGAAATGAATATCAGGACCTTGCTCCTGAAGGGGGCTATGTAGGAGCTTCTCATGTCACTTTGGACTACAAACTTTTTCTCCCAAATGTGTCTGGTCAAGAAATGTTCCGTTGTCTAGAAGCCATTTATCGACCTCAGTTCATTCAATCAGAATGTTATGTCTCCACATTTCCAGATCGTGACACCACAAAGCATTATTGCTTCCGTGCATACTAGAAGGTGGGCAACCTCATCACGTCCTCGTCAGGAAATCGGCAAGAAAGTTCCTTTGGTTTACCTTCCATCAGAAGGTTTACCAGTTTTGGGCCAAGCCATTGGGGTCTTTAATAAGACCAAAATGCAGTTTACAATGTGTCATATCATGAAGAAATGTTACTTTTAACGAATAATTATGAATGTTGAAAAATTAAGTAATTTACCAATTTTTTCGTAACTATAGTCGATTGTAACAAAATTACCAAATAGATTAACGAGAAAACTGCATTTTAAAATGATAATATGCTATATACATATACAAAATTTTACCATGATTCTATCTGATATTATAAAAACAACATACGAGATTTCATTTTTGTTAAGTTATAATAAAAGATAGTGCGTTTCCCTAACTTTTTGTTAAAATTTGGCCGCGTGACCTTTATGACCTCGAAAAGCACTAAAACTCAAAAAATCAAAGATGGCATCTACCCCATATGTGATAGCCGAATATATTGACTTACATTTGAACATGGGTGCCAGCCATTAACACAAAATGCCCGACTTTCCTTAACTAGGCGTCTTTTTGAAATTGGCTGGTCTACTAAGACGATTCTATTCATATCTACTATATTTTGTAATAATTGTTTCCATTTGCCATTTCCTATATGGTATTTCCTTAGCCATGTTGATTTTATTGCCATGATGAAGGATTTTATGTCCACAACCTTGAATCCACCTTCTTCGTATTTTTATAAGTTACATTTCTTTTAATTTTATCTACTGGGCTGTTCCATATAAAGTTACACATCATATTTGTTAACATTTTAATTGTTTCTGCTTGATGATTGGGTAGTGTCATGTAAAGATGATTTAATTGAGGTAAAGCGAGTGTTTTAAATACAGTATTTCTCCCAAGTGGTGATTTCTTTTCTTCCACGTGGATATTAATGATTTTAGCTTTACTAATTTGTTTGTAATTAATTAATTTGTTTTTACCATCTCATGCAAGTAAACACTGGAATCTATTCCTAGCATGTTAAATTTGGGTTTTCTCCATTGTAAATTATATTCAGTACATAGTTTTTCATTACTAAATTTGTTTGAACCTATCTATAAAACTTGTGTTTTCGAAAAAAAAAAATTAGAGACAAACCAGATACAATTGCAAAATGTTTTAATTCTTTCATTGCTTATTTAAATGATTCTTCTTTTCCATCTGATAAAAAGTTGTATCATAAGCATAGTGTGTAAGGTTCATTTCTTTATCGTTTATTGTTATACCTTTAATTTGTTTTATTTTGTCGTATTTTTGATCCTTATATCCCTGCACAAATAACAAAAAACGACGGGGTCTCCTTGTCAACAGCCACGTTCAATTTTGAAAAAGTTTGAAAGGTTTCCCATGATTGATTGTTGAGTTAATATCATTTAGAAAAGTACTATTCCAGCTACACATAGAGTGCCCAAAGTTAAAAAAGTTTTTTTTCCACAGTTTTTAGGCTATCTGGACCGAAGGTCCAAGGTGGATTTTCTCGTACTCCCCAGGGAGCGCAACTATAGGGGCCATAATGGATAAGATGTGACAAAATATACAAAAAAAAAAAATTCTAATAAACTGGATGGCCTAGAGCTTAATGCTTTGGTTTGTAGTTACGTTAGGGAATGGAGAATCAAGTTTCTTCAAGGCGTGATCCTGGGGTAAAAAATATATATATAGCAAATATGATACTTTTTCACTTCTTTGCGACTTCTTTTCAAACACTACTGGACCAATTTCATCGAAACTTTGAAGATGTCATCCTAAGGGGAAGGGGATTCAGAGTTGTTCAAATGACGGGGCTAGGTACCCAGATAGGGTCACTTTGGGGCCCAAATGGGGAAAATCTTCTTATAAACTAGAAGACCTATAGCGCATAATGGCCTAACTAATGTAGCATTTTCACTGTAAATCTACCTGAAATTAAACCTGTTTGATCTTCTGAATTAATTTATCTAGAACTGATTTTATCCTATTGGCTATAGATCATGATGCTATTTTGTAGGCAGTGTTAAGTAAAATGAAGGGACGCAAATTTTTTTTTTGTAAATCGTCGAGGTTTATCCCCTTTTGGAATACTTCTTGTCCAAAACTACTTGACCCATTTTATCAAAACTATGTAGAATGCATCCTTATAGCAAGGGGGTTCATATTTGTGCACATCGGGCCAGGGGCGCCACTGAGGGCCCAAATTTGAAAAATTTGACTTAATTTAAAAATCCTTATAACCTAGAAGGCGCTTACCATATCGCGAGCACCTGGTTTCGCTTCTAGTTTTATAATAGAAGTTCGTGATGTTTCCATTTTTAGTTAATAAATGTATATTTGGTTCATTTTTCTGTGTGCGTCCAACGTTTTCTTATTGTTTGCCAATGTCCATGGACTTACGGCCTAGAATATCGTCTTGGTTTTTCGATTTACTTACTTGGTATAAAATGATACGACTGATTACCACAGGAAAGTTAACAAAAACAACTACAGACACCACAAAGACACCAACAATGAGCAATCTAATATTCCATAATGTGCAACGCAAACGGAAGACAACGGGGAAAGAAATTACAAGCCAAAGTCAAAAAGCATAATTTGTTGGTGCGTTATTCTATGGAAATAGACGCAAAATACAATTAAACCATTTGTATTAGTTATGTTACCACATTCTCCTTCAGGCGATATGTCTGTATCACATGTACATTCATAACCATTATCCAAGTCTTTACAGTCGTAGTTCGGCTTACAAACATCACGTGATGATTCACATACGCTAATTTTATCTGTAAGAGAATATCTATAATTAGAGGGAAGGAATTTAGCAGTACCAAAAGGGACTAAAACCACATCAAACTCTGACAAACAAACAATAGCTTCATCAAAATGTCTCCGCCAATATGAACTAGCAAACTGAGATGGACATTTAAAAATGACGTCAAACGAAACTAAATTGGGGAGAACTATAGTTAACTCACAGTTCATGACATACCGACGTTTCTTCTCGTCAATACAATCACTTTCACATAATGAAATACAGCAGTGTATCGCCCACGTGTATTTGTAAATATCCGTTTTAAATGTTGGTGTTCACTATTCAAACGAATATAGAAAATACTTTACAATTCATTTAGTAGTAGCCGTGGTTGAATTTCCCTGATAAAAACGCCTGGGCGGAACCTTTGTCATAGGAGTTTAATTTGACCTTGTTTCAAGTTCAAGTTCTGTTTTACTCTCAGACACACCTTAAGTGTGTAACAAGAGGTCACACATTATTGACACTCAAATACATGGCGGACAAAAGTAACAGTGATATAATAACATCATAAGTGTTACAAAGTTAGAAAAGAGTGTTAAAGAGTTTCTTATTGAACAATACAAAGCTACAAGCAGTTCTTTTTGTAAAAATATAATTACAATTGAATGGTCAACATCAATTAATACCAAATTATATGGAGTAATCAATATGACAAGTTAGACTTCAATTATATATAGATTTTCCTGTTTATGTATTATTATTGATTTAGATTCCCATGTGTAATTGTTATTAGGTCTTATTCACACTTATTTTATTTCAAACTTATTTTTGCATAATTGTTCTGTTAGAATTAGCTCCTTGATTCCAAACAATTTTCCTCTATCTCGTATATTATAGTAATGCATATACATTAATTTTAAACATATTTATTAGAGGCATGTTTCAGATTGCATTTATGCATTCATGGATCTAATAGGAAGCATGAAAATTATTTTCATACAAATGTCTTTCCAAAAAAGCCGGAAAACATTGCACATACTAACAGATTACTTAAAAAGAGTACTAAAATGAAATTGTCAGAAAAAAGGCACTTTAGAATGTCTTAAATAAATTGTAAAACTAATTATTCGTGCATGGTGTCTTCGGAAAGTGCACACAACACTGTCAAACTTTGTGTTGTTTTTTGTTCTTGTTTTAAACCTTCATTTTTTGCACCAGATAATACAAGCAGTATTGGCAAATAAATAGATTTGAAATTAAGTTAAGCTTTATTGACCATTTTCTAATTTGTAATTTTATATGGCTTGAGCTCTTTACATAAAATACTTACCACAAAGAGGTCCTGTGTAACCTTTATTGCATTTGCATTTTCCAAAAATGTTAGGACCCCAAACATTAAATTCACATTCTCCGTGACCATTACAGTTAGGAGGATTGCCACAATGTACACCTATGGAATAATGAAGCAAGTTCAGGTTCAATGACAACAACTTAAATATTATAACTTATCAAATAATTTAAGTAATAAAACCAACATTATTTTGTTAACAATGAAAAAATGCTACCATTTCATAATGAATTTTGAAACCTTTTTTATTTTTTCTAACATTATTGGGAAATACACCAACCACACAACCATCAAATTATTTTAATGAAACATTAAAACTTAAACCTTACGTTTATTACAATCATATTTTAAAAAATATATATATTAAACATTTTCGTGTGTAAATGTATTGCGTTATATACCATAAAAGCCTAAATGTATTCATCTATTCAAAAAAAAATATATACTTACTACAATATTTGCCAGTATAACCTTCCTCACATTGACAATAAAATGTAATGCTCGTGCCTAATGCGCTCAATATACATTGTCCATGGCCACTGCATTTGTCATTGGAACCGCAATTTGTACCTTATGAAATATTGACAAGAAACCATGAAAATTAACCTCTATTTTAATCTAACATAAAGTTTCTCGTAAAGAACATTTAAACTATTAAATCAAAATGATATTTTTATAAGTACATACATGAGAAGCAAATAGGAAATTTTAATTTATTAGTCCTACATTTATAATTTAATTTCTATTTTAGAAATACTTTATGGCTATGCTTCCTGAATGTCCATTTTAATTGGTACACACACAAATCTGAATAAAGATATGTGGTACAAAGCAAAAGCTATACGACTAAAGTGCACTTAAGAGAATACGTATTGCAAACTTTTCTCAACTCTGCTTTTAACTAACAATTGGCCCGTTTAGAAATGTGGAATAGTAGACAAAAATTCGCTTCAGGGGGCTATTTATTACAATTAATATAATTTTTATTTATTTTTCACCAAACATGTATTTACATATTTTTTATTTATATTTCACAATGCAAATATGATTATCCACGTGAACAGTTTTTCAAACGTTACCAACAATTAAAAATGTTTCACTATTGATTAAACTAGTTTTTACATTATACAAACTTCCTTTTCGTTTCTAACTCTGAATTCTAAAGAATATTCATTGATTATAAACATAAATCATACTTACCACAAAATTCACCACTGTAACCTTCATTACATTCGCAAAAACCAGTTTCGCCATACTCAGTAACCGTCTTTTTGCATTTTCCGTGGCCATTACACATAGATCCAATGCCACATCGTGCGCCTATAAAAATAAGCAAATGAAAAGATAAGTTTTGATAGTGGTGTCAGTGTAACAATAGCGATGTAATTTAATCAAATAAAAAAATTCAGTTAATTTTGCTGTTAAGTTTGTGACTAAGTAAGCAATGGTTAAGTTATCACTTTCATAATTAACATCTTAAGCTCACCATGGATTCATTATATTTCACAAATATTTCAAGTTCAATTCCTTGTTAATCAAAAGTGTGTTTTGATATACATATATGTGTTACATAAATAAGTAGACCGTAAACTGTAAATCAAAGATATTTCTGTTCTTTTCTACTCTTATTTGACGATACAACTAAATTCATGTCTACAGTGCAATCAATGCGATTCGCAATTCTCATCAAAACGCGAGTTTACTTGTCGACAATTGTTCGAAGATCCTGTAAACTTATTGGACGAAAAATTATCTTGAACGTTGTAACACAATGAGGTAATTCAATGTAGTTGAGTAACAACGTGTGTGTCCTTTTTGTGACTATCCAAACAAAATCAAAACGTTATAATGTACATTGAAAAATCATGATAAATCAAATATCAAGTCGTGAAAATATTTTAATAAGAAATTTTCAAAAAGAAAAATATGGTTTTGACACACGATTCTGGTGATTCTTATATTGATGAAATGTTCGCCATAGTATTTGAAGCAATAAATGATAATACCGTTAGCCAGTTGTACTTTGTGCTGTTTCGATGTTGGATAATAACGATTTAAGAATAAAAAAACGTAAGATCAGAGATGTAATAACAATAAATAAAATCTAAAAAGGTTATTTTTTAGGAAGGATGTATTATGAAAAACACATACAACCAAATTACAAAAATATATTAGGTTCCAGTCTATTTTTTATGTGTTATGAGAAAACCTTATACGCGATTCGAGGTATAAATACAATCGAGTTTTCAATAGACGATCAACGGAAAATGAACATCAAAAGAGCAAGACTTTGACAAGATTAGCACATTAGAAGGGCCATAATGTAAACAAACAAGGTACAGAAAGTTAAATTAAAATTCAGATGAATAGAAGAAAAGTTTGGTGTGTTAAGTATCAATTTGCTGTAAGTATTGGCCGAGGCCTAAAATACATTCCAGT
The DNA here is from genome assembly GCA_032359645.1 of Pododesmus macrochisma. Classification (NCBI taxonomy): domain Eukaryota; kingdom Metazoa; phylum Mollusca; class Bivalvia; order Pectinida; family Anomiidae; genus Pododesmus; species Pododesmus macrochisma. The sequence continues at coordinate 7,121 of JAUMGZ010216311.1, forward strand.
GATAACAAATAAAGTAACATTCAATCGTTGTAAAATATAATTTAGATTAAAGTTTAAACAGCAAAATTAACGTATCATCCACTACAATTCAAACATGCAATTTGAAACATGCCTCCGATAAATATGATATTTATAAGAGGAAAGAGCCAACACTCTGTGTGAGGCAGCCCCGTCCCGAACCCCAGATTTTGCTTCGAAGCAGCCGTCATTTGAATTGTCATTAAACTCTTTCTAAACCATCACACTTTATTCCGTGGTATGGAGCTAAACGCATAGATAAGCCACTATGAAGACTTGTGTTAGAACTACGAGTTTTGTCTGATGTGTGTCTCTATACTCTAGATTTGATTATTAAGTACCGTTGTCTTGTGTTTACTACATAAGAAATATCCCATTTTCAGATAATAAATAATGAACCTGCAATTTCTAAATATCTTAATAGAAAAAATAAATGTTCATGTTGTTAATTTCAGACTGTCAGTCGGATGTATATGAAGGCAAGTCAACAAATAATCACAATGAAAGAGTAATTTTGAAAATTAAGTAAAAAACGTACCATCTGGAAGGACAACATCCGCCTGAAAATATATAAGGATGCATACTTGGTCAAGTAGTTTGTTAACATCTATCAAAATGTACCATCTTATGCGTGAATAATCCCTGCTCGTGCTTTTTTTGTCTTTTCCAGTGTCAATCACGTAAGTGTTTGATTTTTTTTAAAAATAAAAGTTATCATAATAAAGAAGAAGGAATTATATAACTGAAGAAAAACATTAATATCATTATTACATTGGCAGATTATGCATTTGCATTTGAAGGGACATATTTTCATATTGTTAGGTTTAATATAAGTACATTCTTTTGTTAGTATTAAGTATTTTATCAAGTATAAAGTAAAGTAGTAAATACGAAAAACCAAGACGATATTTTAAAGTCCATGGACATGGGCAAACAAAAGGAAAACGTGGGTCGCACACAGAAATAATAACGAAATGTACAATTATAAACTAAAAAAAAACAAGAAGCGAACCAGGTGCTCGCGATATGATAAGCGTTTCCTGCTACACATGTGTCACCCGCCGCGTAAATAATAAGTAAATAATATGTTGTGAGTGCCTTTGTGAGACAGTTATATATGTATTTAGCGAAACTACCAGAATGAATTCTCTAAAACCAACTTGTTGATGAGATATATTGCTTAAATTTAGAATGTTGTTAAAATTGTCAATAAAGTGCATTTGTAAAATCTTATGCTTACTCCAAAGCTATAGTATACAGCCACTTACCGTTTGGTCGTCCGCATAGACAAAAACAGCTACCAATAACACAGAGAGGAGGGTGCAGAGTTGTTTGGTCATTTTGCCTGGTAGCAAATCCAACAGACAATTTGTGTTAATACATGGATAAGCGACTGCTTTATATAATCATGTAGACGAGTTGTTTTTTTCTATTTACTGAGTCACGTGATTAATTGGATTCTGGGAAGATTATTCTCTTTTTCAGATCCTGTTACATATATCTGTATCATTTCATTAACAATACCTTTCAATGCAGATGTACATCCTGGTATTTTCGATTATAAACCTGTTTGATGTAAAGAAAAAAAAGAAAAAAAACTAAATAATATTTACGTGGAACTTATTAATCGATATATATATATTTAATTTCAACATTCTTTTGAATTATCATATGCATGTACACAACAATTACAAAACAAACTGAAGGCAACTTGTTATATATATACATACTTCATATGAGTGTTAAAACAATTACAAAATAATCATCCTAACATCATCGTCACGTGACACTGGTACTTTCTCATCTTTGATTCCAAAGTAATTTAAGTGAAATAAAATCAAAAACAATTTGATTTTTTTCTTAACTGAACGAAACAATTAATTTGCTTTAAAAATAATATCTCGTTTGAAAAAGAAAAAAGAAAACAAAAAGGTTGAATACCAGCAGAATGCAAATAATATATTAACTTGAAATTAATCAATTTCACAAGTTTTAAAACAGATGAAAACAAACAAAAGCTTTACACTACCTAGAACATCAAAAGAAAAAAAACCATATCAATTCGGAATGATCATCTAGCTTAAGTTGTTCTTCTTTCGTTGTCCGTCGCATTGTCACTGAAAGTTTGTCGAAGTCTCGTTAAACCCTAATAAAACAATATATAACTAACGAACTAGATAAATGAATAACTACCTAGCCTGCTTGCTTGCCTACTTGCTTGCTTGCTTGCTTGCTTGTTTGTTTGTTTGTTTGCTTGCTTGTTTGCTTGTTTGCTTGCTTGCTTGTTTGTTTGTTTGTTTGCTTGCTTGCTTGCTTGCTTGTTTGCTTGCTTGCTTGCTTGCTTGTTTGCTTGCTTGCTTGCCTGCTTGCTTGCTTGCCTGCTTGCCTGCTTGCTTGCTTGCTTGCCTGCTTGCCTGCTTGCCTGCCTGCCTGCCTGCTTGCTTGCTTGCCTGCTTACTTACTGCTGCGTTAATCCAGGATTCACAACGATTCTTAATCCATTTATATGGGTATGAACTCACAAATAAAGAAACAAAGCTATACACTAGTAAGATAAGGTTTTACGTTTTAGAAATTGCCAAACCGACGATGCACTTATAAATAAGACTTCGTTCAGTAACGTCTGGTATTGAAGAAGAAAAAAATCCATTTCAACAGAGTGTTTATATTTTAATTGATAGTTGTATTTGTTACAGTTTCTGTGTGCATCCCCTAATCTTTTTTATGCTCATTGATGATTATAGTTCGACAAATTAGTAACAAAAAATGTTATTTGCATGGGACCAGCAATATACAATCATTAAATGAAAAAGAGACAGTAATTCGTCTGAAATTGAAATACCTCCAAGAATCCCAGGTCTACTTGCGAAGTCGGACCGCAAAAGGTCACTCATTAGCTCAAGAGCAAAACAGATGTTTGGCAAATCTAATGTGAGTGTGAAAGTTTATTTTAGACACCCTTGATAGAAACATTATGTAGACCAAAGACATTTGATGGGAAAACCCCAAATAAAGTAGTCGACATAGTTTAAATGTCCGTGTAGTCAGTATCTAGGAATGTTTCATCGTATTCATCTGACCAAAACTATACAGAAATCAATAAATCAAGCATTAAAACAATTAAGTGTACATGTATGCATATAACTACATATACAATAAATTTGACCATTTCACCGTGTTTTTAGATGGCTTCCAACCTCAATTTTGTTATTTTTAAAGATACATACACACCAACAAATAATAATTATGGCTTTGTTTTTGATATCCTTTCAAAATGGTTATTTTTACTAAGCATGAAAAGTTAGTAACTATTTTTAAATTAAACCTGAAGCTCGGGTATCTTCACAAAGTTACCAAATTTAAAAAATAATCAAAATTTATAATTCCGGGCGAATTATAAATGACTGACAGGCGTTGATTTTGGACAACATTCCCAAATCTTCTACACGTATGTATTGCTCGAGACAGATATTTAGACGGTGTTGGAGTGTATTCACTGATACAAGTGTATCAGGATACGATGTTACATGTGCACGAGAAACAGTGAACTGTGTCATGGCTTTTTGGCATTGTGCGTGAGAATAACGGGACATTTAACGGGTATTGATGCTATTTTAAAGTATACAACTGTCCACCCTATCTTCGTCTGCATTCTAATGAGAGATGCTGGCCGAACAGAAGGCGGGTCTTCGTGACTTCTTCAATATTTCGCTGGCTTGAACAATGGTATCTAACTTATCAAAAGTATTCATTTTATGACACATCATCTAATTATAGTGCTCAGTAATATAAATCATTCGGTTTATTGAAGTAATTGCTTTCATAGAGTACCGGAGTGTGCATGTAACTTTAAACTACCATAGTTCTACATAACAAGTTTATTCGGAGAACATTGGTGGCGTTTCGTTGGCCCCGTGACTATAAAAAAAAACTCAAAGCTATGCTCAGACTCAGACTCAAAAGAATGTGTCAGGTAATGACGACGTACAAATCAGAGTCTCTAAAACTTTCTGAGCACATATTCAGCCTAATATGACTTTCATGTGTAAATTCAAGCTGAACACATGCTCAATCATATCATTTTGCGAAACAACAGTAACAATTTAGCTGAGCATGGAATTGAGTTTGAGCATGAATTTGTGCTCACTCAGCTTGAGTTTTTTTTTATAGTCACGGGGCCTGGACTGTCTTGTAGGTGTCCGTCAAAAACTTGTTTATTATCGTACAGTTTTCTTTGATCAATATATACTAACTAATCTATCATAACGTTTGGTTGACCATTACAAATAAATATTCTATTTAGAACGTTGCATTACACACACAAATGCTGCTACATGTAAGGAAAATCGTTAAAGAAAAACCGGTTTGTCCTGTAATACTTGTAAACATAAAACTCATTTGTAACTTAGCTTAAACAGTATTTTTTCAACTTGCATGAATAGTTTGCAATATACAAAAATATTTGTAACTTGTAACTATATTTCATTCGATGACATTCACGGATCACTTCAGTCCGTAATGAAGACAACCGAGAACACATAAAGATGTGTGGGTTTACGCTATAC
>JAUMGZ010216322.1:0-11703 GCA_032359645.1 Pododesmus macrochisma
CTGCACAGACAAACCAAAACAGACTAACTTTGAATGTTAACAAACCAATATAAGCAAACAAATTATACAAACAAAATATACAGCCAAACAAACCAATACAGGTAAATAAAGTATACAAACTACATAGACAGAAATACAGTACAACCAAATTGAGACTGTATTCAGGCAAACAAACCAATACAATAATTGCAACCACTTTTAAATAAGTTTTATTCTAATTCTATGCATGTGAAATTTAACACAATGTTTTCACTCTCTCTCTCTCTCTCTCTCTCTCTCTCTCTCTCTCTCTCTCTCTCTCTCTCTCTCTCTCCATTAGATACATATTTTGTGTATATCATAAGTGAGCAAATATATTTTTTGGTTGAGTTGCCATGAAAAGACAGTGGCGGACAGTACACGGATAATGACATAAAGCCAATTATAAAGTACAGTCGAATTGATCTGATACAGCCTTTACCACTGGAAATGACTTCAGACAAACAAAAGCAAAATGAAATTTGATAAAACCACACAAAAAAGGAAGACATTTCCGCTGAGCAGCCAGCATAAACGATTCCTTTCTATGATAGCCAACAATATCTAAGCAATTGTTCTAAAACAATTAAAACAAGCAGGCCTTAGATAACAACATGACACCTAGAAATTCCTCCGAGCTTTGTAGAATGCAGAGGACAAGAAAGAATAAAAAATGTCTGCAATCAACATGACTCATTTACAAGCAGAATAAAATGTATCAGCTCATTAATTACTGCACACATGTAAACTATGGCAGGAAAATGGGAATTTTTTCAATACTTCTTGTCTCAACAAATTTATTTTGATTTTCTCAACATGATTAAGTCTTGCTGTTATATTACAAAAGGATATGTATTTATATACAAGTTAATGACGTTCTGGCTATTTCACCATGTAATAAGCACTTAGCTTTTCTATTATCCGTCTATATTTCATAATTGGAAAGAACGATTTGATTATATTAGACCGTGTTCTGTCTGGTTCTGTAAATGTGGCAATATTTGTAATTCTTTTTTTTGTGTTTTTCCATAATGACCCCCTGCTGTTTTATTTACAAGTGCAATGTACAACAACAATTCTTCTATAAACTCATCAAAATGGTTATAAAGAAATTAATCCTAATGGATAGTTTAGAAAACTTAATAGTTTAACAAACCCATTACAGTGCACTCAAACTGAATTGTAGAATAGATGACAAGAAAGCCTGGCACAAGTCAAAACATTTAATAAGGAAGTCTAAAAACATAGGGTATAATATAATCAAACAGGATTAGGACAATGGCATTATGTATGACTGGTTCAGAGTTATATCTTATTTCAACTTGATTAAGACATTTGTATTGCTGAGCATATAATTGTATAACTGAGTACAACAAGTGTATAACTCAGTACAATAATTGTATAACTCAGTACAATAATTGTATAGCTGAGTACAACAATTGTATAACTAGGTACAACAATTGTATAACTGAATACAACAATTGTATAACTCAGTACAATAATTGTATAACTGAGTATAATAATTGTATAACTGAGTACTATAATTGTATGACTGAGTACATTAATTGTATAACTGAGTATAATAATTGTATTACTGAGTACAATAATTGTATTACTGAGTATAGTAATTGTATAACTGAGTACTATAATTGTATAATTCAGTATTATAATTTTGTTACTAAGTATGATAATTGTTGTATAACCAATTACACTTAGTGTATAAATGAGTATTATAATTGTATAACTGAGTACGATAATTGTGTTACTATAAAAACGATAATTGTATAACTGAGTCACTAATTGTATTAATGGGTAAGATCATTGTATAACTGAGTGTGAAAATTGTATAACTGAGTACATTTTGTATATTAATTGTATAACTGGGAATGTTAACTGTATAAATGAGTATGATAATTGTATAATTGAACGTGAAATTGTATAACGGAGTAAAATAATTGTTTAAAGATCAGTATGATAATTGTATAACTGAGTACAATAATTGTATAACTGAGTACTATAATTGTATAACTGATTACTACAATTGTATAACTGAGTACAAGAATTGTATAACTGAGTACCATAATTGTATAACTGAGTATGATAATTTTATAGATGAATAAGATAATTGTATAACTGATCAACTAGCTATATAATTAGATGATAATATATATTAATAGGAAGATTTATACTGTATTAATTAAGTAAGATCAAGAAGTCCAATACATGAATGTGATTAAATCTCCTCAATGTCAATATGACTTTACAGTAAGATAAATGGAAAAATTGATAAACTTCATCTACTTTTAACTTGGACATTCTCTATAATTAAGACATGGTCCTCAATATTTTAAATGAACATCTCAGAGAAATAGATAGAAAATTGTAATGTATATCAGAACATCAATTTGAAGACAACATATATCAAACTTATATCAAATGTTGATAAGCTTTCTGTATAAATGTCAAAACATTTTTTCTTCATCTATTTTTTGTAAACTTCAGTAGTATCATATAACAAATGCTGCTCATAAATTTTATATATATAATATTTCTAGATTTATCATAATAAACTTTCATCTAATATTTTATTACAAATCATTGTTAAAATACATTTATTACATCTCTGGTTCAACTCAGGTTACATAAATAGTTTCTTTTCCAATTCCACGACCTATGTTTAAAATCTTAAAAATAGATTTATCACTTAAAATCTTTAAAAATTGATTTATCATCGTGCCCTATCAAACTTTATCTTAAACAGATATAACATTTAAATAAAGAAGTCTTTTAGAATGACACATTATTTTTTATTTGTAGGTATCTGAAATGTCCTTAGTTAACCCCGGTTCCTACCACCCTCGCTGTAACTCCACCTACAAATGAACAACAAAAGGGGAAGTAATTATCAATCATAGATGGGTTGTCTACTGTCCCCTGTCACACTAACTGTACACCTATAATCAACTGTATACAGACGGAACATTATAACATGATTGTACCATGATCCATGGGGCAGAGGATGCCATAGGTCACCTCACAACCAGCCTAATTCCTTGATTCCAGGACACCTCTGAGGTCACTTTTGTGTGGCCAGAGGAAATCACCAATGATCGATATCTCTGGACAGGACTATAAATAGTGTCGGCCAATACAATACATCTTTGAATAGGAGCTGTTATGGTCATTCCAGACAAATTAAGTTATGATACAGAGAAGCGTATCATGTACAGTTTGCCACCCAGGATTAGGCCAATAAATAAATAATGTGTTTCCTCCAATGGCTGCACAAAAATTAGGGTAGATAGGTATTATAAAGGTAAACCTGTTCATTTTACTTTAAAGTTTTTACATAGACTATATAGAGACAGAGATGCTGATTTTACACTGTTTGTCTGAAAATGACCAAAACACTTCTGGGTAGAGAGTAAAAATATGAGTAGGTAGGGTTAGCAGAAACATAAGTATTTTTTTTTTGGCCTCGGTGTATCTTTCTGAAGATGTCCACTGAGGAGCAGCAAGTCAGTAACTACACAGATCCAGTTTCACCAATCCCTTGTGGCAGTACTGACGATGCTATCAAGTTTCATCATCCGATACGATATGTCCACTTTTAATAAAAGAACTGTTATACAGTCGTGATCTTCTATTCCTTAATAGTTTCCCTGTCCGCTACTCATAAAACTTCATTTCTCGTAGTTTAATACCAAATAAAGGTAATTTAGCAATAATGAGAAACGGAGCAAAAAAACCCTTTAAATGAAACATAATTACCGGGATGGAATAAACAAAGAAAAACGGCAAATCAAAGTTATCATTACTAGACTAGTTCCCGTACTATTATTGATTAATACATTTCATGATTGGATGCAATCAGACTGCCTTTTGCCTGTTACAGCAAAATCATCAACTCTAAACGGCTTTCTCCGCTACTATTAAATGACTGGCGCATCATATATTACACTGCGAGTTTAACATGTGAGGCTTTCACCGGGCAGAGTCCCCTACATATGTTACCCTTCTAATTACTTAAATACTCAAATTATTTCTTTCATTGACAGAACTTTGTAGAGACGTTTTTTACAGATTAAACAGATGTTAAAGATTTGAATTTAAAAACTTTAATCTTTATAGATTCACAAGATGGGTAATTTTAAAAGAAGATCATAGGCTTGAATAAATTTGAATGAAGGAACGCAGAAACTCGAGTTTTCCGAGATAATTCGTAATTACGTTTCTTAAGACAGCACCATAACAGTTTTTATTCACTTATTAAAGCTTAATGGGAGGATATGATCACTTTATCAATTTATAGGTAATTCATCCAAAATCCGGCGTTTAACATGCCTCTTAATTTTTTATAGAAGAGTCTTCTTCTTTAAATAGCACAAACAACGAGAAAATGTTTAATTTCATTTTTATATGCACAATGCTCTAAGTTGGATGTTGCATGCTGAATTTCATTATGAACATATTTTGGACTTTTAAACTTAAATTTAGCATTTGACTATTGTTTTGTTTTGTTAGTCATTTAAAGCATTTAGTCAACTCCAGGAAGTCCCCAATGCAAGTTTAATTTCATTTAATTCACAACTGAGGTAATTTTAAAACTTAAATACAGGACAATTACAATAAATAATCACCTGGGACTTCTATGTAATTTGAATTTCAGTTAAGAATAGGAAAATTTTTCTAACTTTTATAGTCTATCTATTGACAATATTCCAAACAAGTATATATTTCCCAGATGACAAGTTTTAAATTTTTGGTTAAAATGTAACAGATTTTTATAACTATACTGCAGTTTCATTGTGATAATTCTACATGTATATATACTTCTCATTTTATAATGATTTAAATGGAAGATGAAACATATTTTAATATCACACCTGCATTATATAATTTTATTATTCATATTAGAATCAAATTCATCTTTGAATCTTATATCTAAAATCTCAATTTATCATTTCCATCACATGTAAGATTTGGGGAGGACATTACTAGTTATATATCTGTTTAAACTCTTTGATATTTACACTAAATTAAGCTTTTAGAGAGAATACTACATCTATATTAAAATCTAAACTTAATAAATCTGAAATGATTTAAACTATAAATATTTCATCTAAAACAGTTTCTTCATTACTATTATTCTTTATATCTTGTATATAATAAAACACTATTTTCAGTTCTATTGTTTTTCATAAATTTTATATAAAACACTTTCATCAGAATTGTTGTTTTTATCTCTTATACAAAACATTACCTTCAGAATTGTTGTTTTATCTCTTATACAAAACTCTGTCTTTTGTATTGTTGTTTATTATCTCTTATACAAAAAACTTTCTTCAGTATTATTGGTTTTTATCTATTTCTTATTTAAAACACTGTCTTTAATACTGTTCTTAATTATCTTTTTAAGAATATAAAAAACTCTCTTTGTTATTGTTGTTTTAAAACACTCTCTTTGTGTGGTACAGTTTTGTATATAATATCTTACTTCCATTAAAACTGTGCCCTCTTGATATTTCATAGAATATTTTAAAATTCACTTAAATAAATTAAAACGTGTTGAGTAGATAACATTAGGTCTGCATCTTTCTTTTAACAACCTGCGGCACATACGTCTGTAGAGAAAGCTTCTTCTTTATGTACTAACGTTCAGAAGTAATGATTGTTCAATAGCAGTAAATGTAATGCACATGCATATCGACACTTACATGTGCTCATCTTGTCAGCCCACACTCACAGGACATGACAACATGTTAAAATACACACATGCATCATTTAAAGTGTCACACCTACCTCTCTTCTGCATGAACTGGAATAAATCATCCAAAAACTCCTTTCTTTTGGGGTCCTCGCTCAATTCGTACAACTGTAAATATATAAATGTTTTAATGCGATTTAAATTCTTCTTAAAAGTGTAAATCAGACACATGAAAGATTTTACATGATAGAAACATATCGATAATGAATATTAGTATGTTTGATAACAATACTCTATATTCATGTATTTCACATATAAATGAAAACCTAATTAAGCCTGTGGCAATTGTTGCACTTTTTGTATTAATTGTAGATATTGACAAAACCGTATTAAAAAATTATTCAAGAAAGAATTTTAATTGTACATATGTATATTCTATTAATTTCCTTTATATTTGACTTAAAAATCAAGTGAAGTACAAAATATATTTACAACTGCTCAGTGCATCTTCATTTCATTTAAGGATAAAGAAAATATCAAAATGTAAATATTAATTTAAAACTGTGAAATTTACATTGAAAAATTATTACTTTAAATTAATTACTTTTTTCATTATTATAAGTGTCTCAGAAATTTATAGGTAAAGATTCATTTAACTTCCTATAATCTATCATCAGTTTCTCTCACCTATCAACCATAAGATACTCCAAAGATCAAGGAAAAATTATTTAATAAAACATATACATTTCACTGTGTTCATTTCAACTATAGTTGATATATAATATATGTCAAAACACATTATCATGTACACTTAACAGATTATCACACCTTAGACAGAAAACTAACCAGCCTTATAAAGATATGTGTAAATTTGTCTGTTCTACTCACGAGGTGATTTAAAATCAGATATTAATAAAATTATCTTGTTTGTTTGATCTTTTGAAATACTTGATTTCGTATCACAAAAATATAACTTATAAGATAAATCTGAATATAGGTATCTGATTAAGGGGAGCACTTGAAAATGAAATACGACACTTAAGATGTGTACTTAGCCCTACTTTTGATTATACTTTTTTTTTAGAAAGTCATTTTCTCCTCCCACCAACCTTGGTTTCAAAGGTCACACCACAAATAGTTTAAATAAAATTCAAAGTTTGATTAATATAAATAAATGATTGATAAGAGGGATTTTCTACTTAACCACATTTAAATAGTTCATATTCAATACGACATTATCAAGAGGAAATCACTTTGACTGTGTAATAAAAAGGTAAGGTCACTTGCAAGCTTATCTATAAAAACATTAAACTATGAGTGTATTACATATTTAATTCTTTTGTACACCCGTGGGTTATTTTAAACTTAAAAGCTAGCCAATTATATTAAGAAATAATTGAGAAAAATAAAGGATTCAAGATCAACAGTAAACGTGTTTAAGTTTACGTGTGAAAAAAATTGTTTATCTAGTAGAGGATTCACACGTTAACTTCACCTTATGCAGCGCATAGAATATTTTCAAACAGCTAAATTAGAAAAACGTAATTTAAGTGCTACAAAATTCCACAAGAACAACCGTAATCACGTGATTTCTGTCGTGTACCAGAATATAAGTAATAATTTGTGGCATGCTTTTATGTAAACTAAACTGAAAACTTGCTGATATAATTAATTATTTAAGCAGACATTACAACTCATTGTCGTGATTTAACAAAGTGAAAGTACAGCTCAGCATCTTTCAATTTTTGCGACTCCAATATTGAAGATGTCCAATTTTGATAACATTTCGCGGGAAAATTTTGTATGCCATATTGTTTTAATATTTTGCGTTTAAAAGTTATTTTTAAGAATGTTTGCGGTTAGCGATTGTTATCTACGTTTGTTACATTTTTTGTCAAACTTTCTACCAGTTGGAAGCTTTTTCTCTACAAACACGTGGACCTTTGAAAGAATGCGCTCGTATTTTGAGAGCCGACTCGACACCTCCTTGCAATATGAAGTGTTTGCACGGCATTCTTACATTAGGCTATGTTATACACAGTCTCAAATAAAGCATGATTAAATTATCAAAATTATCAAACAATATGAATTAGATTTACCTTTTAAATGAGACTTAAGTATTAATTTATCGACATTTATTTGTTATAGTGCATTCTTTATTGCCGATAAATATTGAAGTTTATGTACTATCGCGGTGACTTATTTACATTTCTTATTTTAAATGTTGTCGCCACATGTAAGTTAATTAAATACGAGACCAAACCAATAGATTTTAAATTAGGCTACCGTTAAATTAAAAGTAAATTGGACGGCAAAATATTATTTTGTTAACATAAGACGTGATCAATATTGATAAAATTGAATAAGTTGTTAACATCTGGTTGAACGTTGTAGTCATTCGTATTACATGCGAATTATTATCATTGAATTGGCCTTCTTGATTATTAATTGTGGACTTTCTAGTGAGATGGGAAAGCGCCATATGGCACTGCTGTGACCCCAGTAACAAATTAGCGTACTATCTGTTATTGATAGCGATTATACGCAACAAAATATTATTTAATACATAATTAATAGATTGAATTAGAGTTGTGAGATTAACCTGCATCCCATCGATTTCTTATTCTTGTTTTGATTATAGATAGAAGGTACGAATTAGTACAGTACTATTATATTGTAAGGCGCCCATTACACGTTTTGTTGCGGTCAATCCAATAAAAATTGTATTTGTATATATACTGTAACTAAAATCCTATAAAATTAATTGTCCCTTCGTGGCCACATTCTGGCTGTGTTATTGCATTAAATCATTTATATGGTTTTCCGATTTTTATTTAGTATTGGCCATCACGAAAGCTTAGTTATACAGGTATATCTTGCTTACAGCGTAATATTCCCCCAATTAATAATAAACTAGTATTTACAATGAAATATATGTAAACTACGCCAATTAGAATCAATTAATTTTAGCATATAAAACATTTATCTCAAGACACAATCGAAAATCAAGCAAAACGCTGAAGATTTGTAATAAAATTTACTTTAACAATTTTTCAGTCGTCCACATTTGTAGCTACTTTTAAAGTCGATCGTTTGTATTCTGTGATAGCATTCATTGCATGACAAGTTATTTTACATTTATAGGATATAAAGGGATTTTCAATTTAAATAAATGCTTCAACAACCTATAAAATACATGTATCCCTAGGAGAACGATAAAATGCCTTTTATATCATCTCCTGTTTATCAAGTGAATGCTGGAGGAATAATTTTCTCCAAATCAATTTGATATGAATATACATGAAGATACTTAATTTGACGCCCTTAAAACTGTAAAATGAATTTATTTATATAACGAATATATTGGCTTCTTCAGAAACATGTACATTGCAGAACGACACGCATTTTAAAAGGGTCAGGATAAATAAATTAATTTCAAATCATATTTTAAAAAGACTACGAGAATTAATTTGTGAAATTATAATTATTTTTTTTAATTTATATTTATTACCCAAGCATCACTCGTGAACCAGTGAAATTATAAATTATTTTTATATTTTCGAGTGTTTATATTTTTGCACGTTTCTAAGAACCAATATCAATTTTTAAACACAATGATATTAAAATTAAGACATCAACAATATGTACATACTTGCTTAAATTGTTCCTCGAATGTCCAGTGATGTGAGGGGCCATCTCCTATGGGACTAATGGAGGTAGGACTTTGGGGGGACAGAGAATTTCTATGAAAACGTTCTGCAAGTATAGCACTATGTGTAAGGAAGTCCAGTCTTTGGTCCATCTCATTTTTGGACATTGGGTGTCCTTCTCTGTGGGCCCTAAAATCCCCTTCAATAGATTTATTCACCCTCAAATCCTGTCCCCTCTCTGATTCTATATGCTGAAGACGATCGGTGTGTAATCTAAGCTCCTTAGCTCGGAGTTCTTCATGTCGGCGTATAATTGCCTCCTCGTGAGCCCTTTTCAACTCCTTTTCAATTTCCTCTCTTTCTTCCCTTTCTTGACGTTTAAGTTTCTCGTATAACTCCCTGTCTGCAGGGTCCAGTTTTCCTGACCTTACTTCACCGTTTTCACTCACATTATCCGACTCCATCTCAGATTCATTAAGATCTTCGTTAGGAGACTGAAACATTAATTGATATAACGATGTATAAAATCATAAAGTGCATTGACGATATTAAACTTTTTACAAAGAAAGTTGTTCAAACTGACACTTTTTTACGGGTAGATCAAATTGTTTTTAAATAAATATCGACCTCGCCGCGGAAGACAAACACAGCGACTATCGATGCTCACTCAACTTCATGACCAATGGTAACTTGAGTGCAACTTACTAACATCGTGTTATGATACTATAAAATCTACGAAAATGCAGACAACGAAAAAATAGAAAAAATTGAAGAATGTGTCAAAATTTTAGATCATGAAAAAAATGTAATTAATTAAAACTAAGTTTTAAAGTTTAATATCTTATGTGCATCCTTTATAAGAAATTAATTTCCCATTTTTTGGATTTCATATTATAATGATATTAAGTTATCAAAAAAAGACAACATCCAGTCATATGATAAACGAGAATTTTAACAGTGCATAAAAATAAAACAAAAAATGCAATAATTTTAAGATTTTTTTTTTTAAATAAATAGGAGATACATATTATAATTTTATATTAAAGCCAAATTATCTATAGCGAAAATTTATAGTTTTTGAATTAAGTGATAGATCTAAATCGAAAATTTAAATAGGCACATTACATAAAGAAAAAATGATATACTATGATATCAAACAATAAAGTTATATCAATTTTTAAAATATATACACCTATACTGTCACAACTCACCAGGCTTCCAGTCGAGTTTCCTCCGTTTGACATACTCGTTTAAAGTATTTGTACGACGCTGTTACCTTGGTCTTAAGATGCCGCGATCAATTTTGAAGAATAGTACTTTATCAATGAATATAAAGCTCGCTGTGTTCATCCAAACAAATTAATTTATGCCGGTAGCACGTGATTCGCTACAAAAAGAAACACAAACTTGACCTTTAACCTTTCAACCCTGAGGTGACGGGTCACGGCTGATTTGGTTATTTTAATCTCTAAATAATCTATGTGTGTATATGCTGATAATTCATGTTTAGATTGACCCGAATAAAGTTTTAAGATAATAAAAAGTTTGAAGTATTGCAGAATGGTGTGTCATATTAGGGTAAGTAATTCTTTGACATCGATTAGGGGGTGGAGATTTCAAACAAAGATGGCGGCCTCCTTCAAGAAAACATTGATCAAAACTACTCCACGTGTTGGAGAGAAAATCACGTCTGACACAACATACTGGAAGAATTTAGAGGTATTTTTGAGAGAGGGTCGTTTTGTTTTCATAAGATTTGCGTAACAATAAAATCAACAGACATTGGCACTGTATTCCAATTGTGTATTTTAACAATTTGTCAGAATCGTTATTGCACCCCATCTGAGGTACAATGTATTGACATACGTGTTTGGGAATGAGTCGGTATTTTGTATTCCATTGAGGAGACTTTATGTATTGGAAAGATATGATTGGAGAAAATACCAGCTATTTGTAAGATGATGCGTAAAGTCACAGTACCCCGATTGTGCCAGTATCCTGATTGGACCAATTTCATACTTGCCAACTTTTCAAAATTCTCATGGGGGTAATCCCGCGAACGACATTTTCAGATAATTTCCTAAAAATTATCGCCGGCGCGCAGTGACTTTAAGATGGTACTTACTACATGCAATTGTGAAAGTGAAATAAACTGATATGATTCACATGCCATTCCTTTTTTGTATGCCATTCAATAAATTAATAACAACATTTCATAATCATTTTTATTATTGGAAAACAAAACAATAAGTTATTTAAATTAATCAACTGGTGTGTAGTGTTATCTGTTCATGTTTCTTCACATCTTTTTGCTACCATGACTGACAG
>JAUMGZ010216333.1:5620-36386 GCA_032359645.1 Pododesmus macrochisma
TATGACATGAGTTGTCTACCTTTATCTTCAGTCTTTAGTGAGGTGGTGTTTGACTTATTGTATGACATGAGTTGTCTACCTTTACTTTAAGTCTTTAGTGAGGTGGTGTTTGACTTATTGTATGACATGAGTTGTCTACCTTTATCTTCAGTCTTTAGTGAGGTGGTGTTTGACTTATTGTATGACATGAGTTGTCTTCCTTTATCTTCAGTCTTTAGTGAGGTGGTGTTTGACTTATTGTACGCCATGAGTTGTCTACCTTTATCGGCATTTGTTACTTAGGTGGCATTTCACTTATTTCAACTTTGAAATCTACTCCTAAGGACATAGGTTCAACTCAGGAAACTCACATTGAGCAAAACACATTGATTTAAGATTACATTATCTTAGAAGTCTCTTAGTTTTATTGTGACCTAGTTCATGTGTAAAAGTTTCTACAATATCAATTTGAATTGATAATCATCTTTACGATTAAGAAAACGAGCTGATTTACAGGAAGGCTTAAATATCTAGCATTTAAGAACAATCTGCATCATATCAACCCTTACTGAGTAATTATCTGGTATATATGTGTTTTAACAGCAAGACATGTGGCTCTTTATTATATATATCTAACACTTCATCAAAACAACCTTTCCAATAATACTTACATATATAAATTTGCATATTTAGGCTAACCTAGACATATCAAATGAAGCTCTGCATAAGGAAACTAATATTACATACACAGTCAGGTGAAAAACTTGAGAACACCAGTCTCATAAACTTGTAATTAAAAATGGCTGACAATTTCTTTTGTTCGGGAATCACGAGATAGATGACATTATTGTTTCATAATTGTAGACTTAGTAGTTACCATAACAAGGGGTTAGGTTACAACAAGTTTTACTGTATAGCTAAATATAAACCTACGCTTTCTTTGTCTGAATAAAAATCGGGTATTTAATTTCGTCATTCATCAGAGTGACAAATAGATTCCTACAGCTTTTGTTCGCAACCTTAAATGTTCATTATTTTCTGAGCGCGGCTTATTTTTGTCTTTTCGGGTATTCAAATCAGATGGTGTAAATTTGAATAGGTCAACATGAATTGAAAACCGAATTAATGACATTGCTAATTTGTTTTCTGAGCTTTTCTTTAAGTTTAAATGTTTACACAAGAACTTCAGACTAGAACAGAGGAACAATTCCATTTCAATACATCCCTAATGTTTATTATTAAGGATCGGAACCAGAATTTGGTTCTGTCTTTAGAATTCAGTTTTAGTTTGTACAAGCATAAGTCATCATGGATTGTACAGTGATCAACGCCTCATAGTTCCACAAGCTCTTATTAATTTTATTCTAAAAGAAAAAGGCTTTTGATTTCCGAGGAACATTGACGACATCAAGTGACAATGGCATCACAAATTTATCATTGATTTTAAAGTTGGAGTCGCGCCTGAATAATGACTCCCAACATTTCTAGTATTTACCTGCTCAAGAAAATAAAGGTGGCCATTGAAGCAGTTTAGCCATTGTAACCATCAACAATAACCACCGATCGTCCTCACTACTTATTATGCTTACAAAAACACACAAGAGTAAGTTCTGAATATAATTAATTGTGAGAATACAGATAACCCTATCATTTTATAAACTTTCTTAGCACATCCTTGAAAGAAACTGATCAACAGATAGGGACACATATTGCCATTGTCCTCGGAACCCCATCCAATTTTTAGTCTTGACAACTTTCCAACATGCGTAATTACTCTTGCCAATAAGATCTGTCTACTTGATCAAACTTTTGCTAACCTTACACTATGTTTTATTCTTGTACTCTAATTAATGTGTCCGTCAAAACTGTACCTTGATAGCTCATTATTTCCTTTCTGTCGGAATTAAATTGTAGACTTAATTTTTTAGGCATTCTCTTTCACATAATAAGGTCTACAAGACTCTACCTAACTGGAACAATGGCGAGACTTAATTTTTAAGATCGTAAAGGAGACAACTCTGATGCCAATTTATCAAAACAACGGAATTCTAATTGTGAAAAATTTAAAGCAATTTCAATTCTTTTGATTTTAAACAAATCAGCCATCTTAATTTCACTACTTAAGGATTTCAAATACAAAAGTAAAAGAAGTTTACTTGTTGTTTTTTAAGTGCGGTTTAAAATTACACTGTTCAAATTTATTTCACATTTAAATGAAACCTTCACAATAGGATCTATAATTACATTTAATTAAGCAGTTTTTATTTTTAAACTCTTGGTGGTACACGACTCATTTGACAAAGCCTTTAATGTCTTAGCAAGAAGCTTTGAGTAATTTGTATTAAAACGTCGGACAGGTTTTATTACAAAAGAAAGTTTGTCAGACTAGTTATCTGGCTTGCATGCAATTCTGAATTTTAATTTGGAACTAAGGATTGTGAAGACAGTGAATGCAGGCGAAAGTGCATTTACTTGACACCTTAGTAGAGAACAAAGCTCAGTTTCAAAATCACGCACATCCAGCCTCGTTAATAATTACTAATCATGATCTCGTTTAAGTGCTATAGTTGTCATACACATTTTAAGAAAAAAAATCTAACAAACAATGAATTTAAAATTTATTAGTATTAATTCAAGATCGAGTCAATACAGCGAGGTGTTTTACATCATAATTTGCTACTTTAATTCAATAAATTCCTATTTGTGAATCTCTACCTAGGGTGTGCTGTGTCAACTATGTTTGAATAATTAGACCCTTATGTTGCAGACACATTAATTGATTTCTAAAATATTAATCAAATATTTGTAGTTGTGATTTTGTTACAATGTTATGAGTTTTTAATTAGAAAGACAGCTTACCAAAAAGCTCTAAAACATCCAAGCATTGATTTTCAATAAACTATTTATTTTCACATTTTAATATGTTTTTAGGAAATTAATGATTTTCGAGAAGATAAAAAAGATTAAACAAAGCATCTAATCCAAACAAAACTGTCAATCAAGATTTAATTTTGAAATGAAACCGTAGATAGGATCCTACGTGAGAATTGAATATTTCGATTGACAAATTCCTATGTATTAACTTATATTAATAAGATACATGCCTATAGAGGTTAGCAGACATTACTGCTCCGTGATCACAAAGATCAATATACCAAGATAAAACGGTGCTGATGGAAGCAGGTCGCAAAAAACCAAACGCATAAAAGATTACAGTGTCTACTTGTCCGCCATAGCCCACTATAGGTCACATATTTTAAAAAACACTTAAACAAAAAATTTGACGGTACTTAAAAGTGAAAGGTGCAAAGTGCCCACATAAATGATTGTTCAGCAGACTATGGAGAAAGAGTGTGAAATTATTGTCAACAGTGGTACTGGAGAAGAAAGAGCAGACGGCACCGTTCAAATCAATAGAGTTTAATGATGGCAGGTTCAGACAACTAGAAATTTGATAGAGAACTACAGCAAAAAATGGTGTCTCACAGAAAACAATTATGTCTGCCTTCTTCTGTTGCCTAATTATCCTTCTGCTAATCGTCAACAGTATTGGTTAAGAAAAAACTAAGCAAGGAAAAAATACTTCCTTCGGTAGGGGAAGCCGGGAGACAAGATGCTGTTGCATAAAAACATGGTACAGTTCTCTTGCCTGTGTGTTATTGGAGGACAAATTAAATGTAACAATCTCAATTTCCACCATCTTACTTGGTGTACATACATATTAATAAGACATATGCTGGCGGTGGTAGACTTATCGACACTTCTATACCAACAACTGGCACACAGCAAAAATGCTACTGTGTACATAAAAGATTAGCACACACATTAAAAACAAACGTGTTGTACCAGCCATAATACCGAGAAAGCCTTCAATACATTATAGAAGAAGAACATGTATATGTTTATATTAGAAGATCTATCTATGTATATATAAATGGTGGCTGATTATCCAAGCGAGACATCAAACAGGATGATCACAACACAGAGGTGAATCCACCCCAAGCTGAAAAATTAAACGCTACAAATTATTTCTATAAAAAGATTCAAGATGATAAGCTAGTCGTTGAATATATCTTACCCGATATTGCGGCAAATGACAGTAACGTACCAGTCATATCCTCCTAAAGCGATGCCATCATTAAACATGTCTGTGCTATTTGCCTGGCTTCTCTCATTACCACCACACAAGGACTTTCGTTATTTTAATTTTTCTTTATCGCGGTTATAACAACAGACATACATAGACCAATAGAATGTCTCATTCATTCATTCCCAAATAACACGATTCTCTAGATGAGCGATGACAACTGTGTGGTACATACTTCTCCGACTACTATAGGGTCAGTATTAAAAGCCTCTCGGTACACATAATACTAATCACCACATTCAAATATCATCACATTTTCTTATTTGTCTCTGGATAACTGTTTATACATATCTACCATGTACACACCACTATGGCGGTGCTGCAGACACAGGCACCTTGGATGTTTAGTTAAATTAACCTGATCTAGTTCTCGACTGATGTGAAATAAGTCCTCCCAATGAGTTCACATGTTAAATTCACTTCGTCTTTGTTATACAGTAGATATACATTTGTCTATAAAAGCATGCAAAACCTGAGTGTAATGTGAAATTGGTGTATGACTCATATATTGGATAAGCTACATTCATTACAATCAGACTCATAAATGTGCTATCACCGTCCTATAAGCTGAGCGTTATTAGAATGCGTATTAAAGATAAAGCGGTATTATTATCGCAGGGTAAAGAAGTCTTAAAATCACCAAGGTAGCATTTCACAATCAATTTAACTTTCACTAAAATTAGAATGATACTTTCTGTCAAAACTTTTAAACAAATTTTTTAACTGTTTTAAATCTCGAGAATACGTGTTAAGAAATGGGTTGTTTTAAAATACAGCTATGCAAATTTAAGTCACAAAATCAAGTTATATTTTAAATAAATTTCCGCACTATTTCTTATTCCAAACAAAATCAATTAAGTGAAAATTAAGGAAGTGTGTTGTCTGTTAGTCAGAAGAAGAACAGGTGTTATTTAGATGTTGTAGTTGAAAACTTATTTTAAAGAAATTTGATACAGAAAACATTGTACAACTTAATTAATAACACAAAAATATAGTCACCTATTACATTGCAACATGCCTGTCTTCAAGTAATGAATAATCCTAACGTGTATCCCTTTGACTAGAGCTAGGTTAAAACTCTACCTATGTCAATGGAACTACTCGAGATTTCAAATTGATTTAAGAAATTTGTTAGAGGCCACAAACAATAGGCCTGAGAACTTATGTAAATATTCAGGTAGTATTCACCCACCGAAGTAAACTAACAGTGGCCGTTGTCACCTTTGTCTAGAGTATTTACCAATCAAGAGACTTTTGTTCGACTCTTGTTCCTTTAAAACATCTTGGGTCTTTTGTACCTCTGTATGATTCTTGATCAACAAAAACCTTGGTCTACCTGGGGGCTATTGTTCTAGAAATGAAAAGTTTTTCGTTGTTTTGTCTTTCCAAGGCTTGCAGTGTTGACACTCATTAGAAAGAAGTAGAATTGCTTCAAAAGGCCTGACCATACACTAATGGGGGACCAGCAAGGGAAACAGGAACTGACATCATTAGCCTGATCAAACATAACACAGGGTAGACAAACAACCCATGCTGATTAAAATCAAACATTTCACTGATCTTGAATAACTCATTTGATCCAATGAAATAAAACATTGTTTGATTCAAAACAAATGGTTTTAATAACACAAAAACTCTAAATGGGTCACCTAGTGTTCCTATACTGTATAGAAAGTTTGTGTGAATATTGTAAGCACTTGTGTGTATCAGGAGGACTATGGTAAAAGTAATTGATGTTTTAATGAATTACTTTGCAAATGAATTATGTTAATGGCCTACATCATGTCTAAGCGGGATTATAGAGGAGCAATACGAAGTATTTGAGCTATTTCTGGCCTACTTGGTAAAGTTTTCGGTGATGTAAATTGAACTAATTAATATACATATTTTGATACATGTATACCTCTGGCAACACAATCTTTTATAATTACGATTACTGCATGCATTATAAACCTTGCTTGTTTTTTTGGTCCTTAGTTTAAAGAATGTTGGCATTGAGTTAATACATGATCAGTATGGGTTTGAAATAACCAAAATTTAATTTACATACTAATTAGACTGAAAAAGTAGCCAAATAGCTGAGTTTGTAATATTTGTACTACCTAAGGTACCGGTAATCTAAAACTATAGTAACTTACAAACATGCTTAGTTTGTTTCAAATAATCAAATAAAATTTGCATTCGTAATTAAGTTTAGGCAAATAAATGCAGATGAACACGAATCAGGTAGTTCATAAACAACTCCTTAAGAGGGAGCTTTAATTAAAACTTGACTAAAAACAAATTAAAATTACACACTAACAGAATTTTAAAATATGGAAATCTTGAGAGCACATCAACCAGTTTAATATTTGAATTATCTCCCCTTCTATATCAAAAACTTGTACAGCACATCTGAAGTGACTAACATGAAACACTTACCTTATTTACACTGTCATAGACTTGTCGTGTCCTCATTGTCACATGTAAATTGTGGAAATGTGTAGTTCAGGACGGGGTTCAAACTCAGAACCATTCAGAGTCAAATAATTAATTAACTGTTCTTTGTTTATATTAAATTGTGTGTAGTTTGAATATAAGACTATATAGAAAAAGCAAGGTATTTGACTGATACTTGAATGCTATGTATATACTTAGCTATAATGAAACCTTCATAATAATAATGAATATATAATGTAGCAGTAGATCAAATCATTCCTTATAAGAACAAATCACTTTTAACTTCTAAAAATATTATTTTCAAAACTTTTTTTGTGTTACTGCTGTCTCTTAAAATAGAGAATTGTTTCATATTAAGTCATTTTGGAAATCTTAATTGATTTTTAAGTTCACATCTTAACAATTAAAAAGAAATCAATTTGAATTTTTAACTTTAAAATTGTGAATTGTTCATATTAAGAGTGCAAGATCTTTGCTATATGCCCAATTAATCATTCACAAACAAAAATTTAGCTTTAAATAATTGTTAAAACCTTTCTGCATTCTTCGGGCTGCATTTGGAAATTAAGAGATGCTGATTCGACATAAAATGAATTAATTACAGCACCTGATGGTTGCACATCAGGAACCCACACAATTTCACATCAATCATTGACGATGTCAAATATTATGTAATAAAGCTACGGCCAAATTGAAATCACTGAAAAGTCATCTGCTTGCATTAAATATTGCAGGGATGTATTTACACATGTTACAGTCCGTGATGACATCTTCATTATCAATTTTCTTGAAAAATACCGAAATCGGAAGTTCTATTTTTTGAAATAAGTCCACATATTAAATAATATTGCAATTACATGTACATGTACTACAAAAAGTGGCAAACAATCCTGAATATTTTGTACTAAGGTCATTTAGTCCTATAACATCAGACTCTGCATTTAGTTTTTTTTTTTTTTTTTTTTTTAGAAAATGGTGTCTTTACGATTGATATGAAAAACACATAGCAGAATTTGGAACTCTGGTAGAATTAGCATATACAAAGGGACACTTCAAAATGCACTGTACAACGCAGAGGAAATACTGATGGTTAAGCAGCACTGATTGACTATAAAGACAAAGTTTTAGTTCACTCAACCTTTCACCTCATACTTGTACTGGAGCGTTATGAGGTCCCAACAGACCTCATTGCAGAACCTGTTTTAGGAAAATGCTACAATCGCTAAGACTCTGTGTACATTCCAAAAACTGCAGTCTGATGTTAAAGGACAACAAGGTTAATACATAACGCTAACCTTCATTGTCAAAGAGGAACTACAAGGTCATTACATAACACTAACCTTCATTGTCAAAGAGGAACTTCAAGGTTATTACATAACACTAACCTTCATTGTCAAAGAGGAACTTCAAGGTCATTACATAACACTAACCTTCGTCGTCAAAGAGGAACTTCAAGGTCATTACATAACACTAACCTTCGTCGTCAAAGAGGAACTACAAGGTCATTACATAACACTAACCTTCATCGTCAAGAGGAACTACAAGGTCATTACATAACGCTAACCTTCATTGTCAAAGAGGAACTACAAGGTCATTACATAACACTTACCTTCGTCGTCAAAGATGATCTTGTCTTTATTTTCATCATACTCTTTGACCTGGTATATTTCTGAGGGGTCGATATCAAGCTGCCCATTCTCCTTCATCTGCATCTGCTTGATTCCCTCGCTGCGGAGATGACGTAGGGATCGCACGTGCTGGATGAGGTTCAATTTGGCCCTGGTAGAGAAGTTGCACAGTGTGCAGTGATAATACTGGGACTTGGCGTTCAGCTGGCTCTCGCCGATTTGTAGGTGCTGGAAGAGCTGGGAGTTGCTTTCGTGACGAGGGTTCCCGGTGTGGATCTGCAGCTTGTGGATACTATTGGTGTAGTAGTCGCAAGAGTTGCACCGTACCTGCACGGGGTTACTAACATTGAGATACTTTAGCCTCCATTCGTTACTGACTCCGCCTTCCTTGATGTGATTGACAAGCTGCAGTCGTTGAAGATGCTTGTCCGTCTTGCAGTGAAGTTGGAAGTTGGCCTTGAGATTGGTTTTGTACGTACACAGGTTGCATATGTATGTGCCCTGTGATACTGAGATACTTTCGTGTTCCCGCTGCTTGGTGCGGTCCAGCTGTAGATGCTGATGAAGAGATTCTAGTGAATCAGTGCCAAAAGAGTTACAAACACAACAAGAAAACAATCTGGCAGCATCTGGAGTCTGTGGATCTAGTACCACACCCACCCCTCCATTTTCCTTCCTCAGATCCATTGGTATTTCTCCAAAATTACCTTGCATCCCAGCCATCATCATTGACTGGTCATAGTTGAATGACATGCTACCTTGTGGCGTCATTGGTGATGACATTCCCGCTAGGAATGACGGATCATTCTGCAGTAACATCAACTGGTTTAGTTGCTGGATCTGCATGTCTCGCTGCATGTGCTTCATGTTCTGTTGCAGCACCATCATGTTATGCGTGTGCTTCTCACTGGTCATGTGAATTCTCAGGTTCCTCGCGACGTTGGTCTCGTAGTTGCAGACGTCACACCGCCATGTTGGTTTTGGCTTATTCTTCTTCAGCTGAATTGACTCCTGTTGAGTCTGGACAGGCTGAGGGGGCATCTTGATCTCGCCTCCGTTGGCCAGTTCCTGGACATTATTGAGGTGTTTGTCCGACTGCATGTGTATACTCAGGTTACCCTTGGTTGTCGTACTGTAGTTACAAACCTCGCATCTGTAAGGTTTGTAGCCACATGAGTAACTTTCACCGCGAGCCAGGCGCGGGTGAGACTGATTTGTCATGCAGTACATGCACTGCTGATCATTGTCGGGATGCTTCTCTTTCATGTGAATTTCCAAGGTCTCCTGATACTTGTAGTGCCAATTACACTTGGGACACTTCAAGGTCTTACAAGAGTTCCTGGAATGCATCATAGTCATGTGACCTCCGAGAGATTGCGAAGATCCGAGAACCATATCACATTTTGGACATTCTACCCCCTGGGCTCGACCTTGGGGGTGTTCGTCACACATACCGAGGAATACAGGTGATTGGTGACTACTCGTTGTATCAGAGAGTGACAAGGATGGCACACTGAAGGAAGCACTAGGTGAGGAGCGGAAGTCCAAACTTGGTCTTCTCTCCTCAGTCGTTGATACACACTCATCATCAAAGCTCATTCTTCTGTCTCTGACAGCTGGAGATTCAGGGGTTGATGGGCTGTGTCGAGATTTTCCTGAGGATTCGGTTGGTGATGTAACTAGGGGAGATCTGTTACTATGGTAACTGACAGAGTCTGTTGTAGCACCGTGGTTTCCAACTGATGACATTGAACCAAGTAATGACCCTTCATAAGGATCAACCTTTCCCTGAGTAGATTCAGATTTCATTAGCATATCCATGGGTGAAGTGTTCCGTGCCATCACAGAATCGGAAAGTTTGGGTTTGGAATAAACAAAACTCACATTAGTTATGTCTTTGGAAGGATGTATAGAGTTATGGGTAGAATTATATATGTCTTTCGAACTTTTCTTGCTCAAGTTGGATGATGATTTTTGCGATACAGTAGGTTTCGGTTCTAGAAATGACATGAGAGGTTCTTTTTCTTTGCCTACACATTGTATTATGGCGGAGGAGTTTTTCTGAGACATGATTTGAAGTTCTTTGCTGTTGAGCATCATTTGATGTTCGCTTTCTGCATGTGCCGTGAAAGACTTGGCGTATCCAAATGAAAGCTTACATATAAAACACATCAGTATTGGCTTAGTGGGTACAGAAACTGAGTCCGTACTGCCAGCACCTGAGGTAGTAGAGTTTTTGGCCGAACTGTCCTCCGTGTTTTCTTGGTCACATTTCGTTTTGCCTGTGCGTACGTCGTAAACACGGTAACTAAACATCATGGGAGCCTGCGTTGGGTAATGGTAAGAGGTTGGAGCACTATAAATACTGTTCAGTACAGATGTTGGATTTCTCGGGACAAAAAATGCATTTGCTACATAAGGAAAAGCTGGGACTTGGGACACCATATCACTGCCCTTTTTGTCAATGATCATGCCGTCTTGGTGTGGGAGGTCTATTATGGAATCTAAGTCACTCAAATCTGAATCTCCGCCTTCTATGATGTAGGCGGAGCCATCAGAATTGTACACAATCTTGCCTTCAAAAGTCTCACCATCACTAAAATCATCATCATTGTCATTACTGATTGGCAAGTTTGACCTATTCACACTGTCCAATAACGACGTTGACCTAATTGACTTGTCACCCGCCCTCGCACACTTATGGTCCATGTATGATTGAAGGGTGGGGAAATCACTGTCACAGTTGGCACACTCTATTGGATCATTGTCTTTATCATCCGACATTTCATCCTCATCTTCTAAGTTCTCAATCTCTTCCTCCTTTTCTTGGGAAGAACTGGAACTAGCATCAGAATCCATGGAATCGGCAGAGCCTCCTGATGCATCCTGGGAAACTGGTAAACATAACTTCAGTGGAAAGTTTGGATTGTCTGTGTCACCAAGAATCTGGGAATTAAAGAGTCTGCCCGAGTCTGATGACTGATCAACATGAAACTTAGTGGAGATCGGCGATATCTTCACTCCATAAGAGTTGGGTGTTGAAGGAAGTGTGAGGGCCATATCTGGTGGTCCTGGCTGGGTCCCGGGGGGAGTTAGGGGCTCAAAGTCCATACCGAAGGTTTACACTTCATTTCTTGTCTGCTATCACCAGTTCATGACTTTCTGAAAATACAAAATACAAAGAGCACATCATTAATACAGTCGAAAAAAGTTACATATGTCCAAAGATAGCATATATGAACAACAGACATCAACATCATTGCATTCAATCTTCACCAAGCTATTAAAACTTCGGTAATAAAAGCCTAAAGAAGATAAAAAAAAGAAATCAAATAAAATATAGAAATCAAAATCAGTTTGCTGTGTTTCAAGTTTAAGGAAGAATTTTTTTCTTTTCTTTTTTTCTTTAAAAACAGACTTCCTTTGATTCTTTCAAGACACTGTCATACTAAGACATTGGATAGAAACATATAAAACATCCTTTAACATAACAAATCCTTTGTGAAGAATGCAGTTCATGCCTTAAATCAGACATGAGAATTTGAATAATTATCGAAGATATATCAAAACAATATCAACTCAAAACCCACCAAAAGGTATATATACTACTCACCCTACCTTTAAACACTTACTTTGTATGATAGTTTTCAAATGAAATGATAACTTAACTCTCCTATAGATATATACCAGATATAATTCCTTATGACAAAGACTAGTTCATTATAATTCAAGGTGGGGAGAGAAGCGATAAATGTTTAGCACACCTTCATTTCAAAATGGTTCATTCCAAATTAAATGAGGGAGATACCATGTCAGAATCATTGCATTTAAAGTTGGTAAGGGAACAACAAAGTTTTTACACACCTCCAATTAAAAGTGGTTTGTTCCAAATTAAATGAGAGGGATGCCATGTAAGAATGAGCTCGGGGAAAATAAGGTTAGTTTACTTGTATTTTTCTTCATGCTGTGACCTCATCTATGTAGAATACACATAATAAGTAGCTGTTTGTCTTTAAGTGCCATTCTAGTGTATCATTATAGAAAGGGAGGGTGACAATTTTCATAATTTCATCTATGATACGATCAAATTTTAAAACACAAAATTCAATAACAACGGTAAATATATATTGCTTAAAATGTGTGATAATATTATACTCTTTAATTATCGAAGTAACAGATGCCAAGGTTTTGTTTGCACTAATTGAAAATATTGACTTTTTGTCACAAATTCAAATGATATGTGCTATTTAGCTCAATGTGTTTGGAGATGATAAATATAATTCACTTTTGATGGTGAGTGGGCTATAGATTGACACCAAAAATACCATGAGTATAGCTCTTTCACTTTGAAACTTATCTGTTATACTTAAACACTCACTTTTTACCAAATATGTGTTGATTATATTATAGACAGTGTCATCGGTGAGACTTGATGCCTCTGTGAGACTTGATGGGTGTGTAGTTAACGACAATTTTGACAACATTGCATCAGTAACACAATATCGTACCCGGGTTGTGTATCCATTTTATATAGGAATTATTTCTAACGTAGAATCTCAATTACAAACAGATGTGCCACAAACGTATTATAATGATGCGATCAGATGATCCTAAGTATTAACTTTGAGAAACTTTCGTAATTTATCTGGAGAAATAAGTTACCGGTATATATGCACAACTAAGACATTCAAATCAATATGCATTTTTATCTCTACAGTGTCTATGTAACTTAGCTTTATGAATCCTCTTACAAATAATAAAGTAGAGTAGCCCAGTTGGACTAGAGGTTTTACATTCAACTAATCTTGAATTTTATTTTTGACCTAAAATATCTCAAGTTAGTTCAGTAGTAAGGTGATTTCAACACTTAATTCTTTCTTTGCTGCGGTTTATTTAATTATATTTTTAACTTTATAAGTTATGGAGTTTATACCCTCAAATGGTGTACTTTTTTTGTTCAAGTAATCAAGAAAAATACTGAGAAACTTAAATGCTATGTTACTGTTGTAGTTGCATTGTTGATGTCAACATGCACTAGCATTCCAAGTTTGGTTAAGTTTATAGTCAGCACTTAATTGTGTATTAGTCTGCTATAATCATAATCTTACCTCATAAACCTTAGATTAAGCAGACTTAATTAGTAAATGATTCTTTTCTTAACTCTACATACTTGACAACTTTTTGAAATTTTCATGGGGGAGAAAACGTGTATCAAAATCTTAAAATGTCTTTAATACCTATATACAATATTAATGCCCTATATGACAAAATAGTAGTGCAAATTGTCTCATTTAAGAAGTTCTGTGACATACACTAAGTTGAAGCAAGTTAATAAGCAAGGTTTAGGAATTATACTGATGTCAAAAGGGAAAATTGTGTGTGAAAAATAGGGAGACTCCCTCCTAAATAGGGAGAGCTGGAAACCATGACTCTAACTTTGAATTACTGTTATAAATATGGTAAGTAAGCACTCAATAACTAACATAAGACAATGTGTATAATAATTGAAGAAAAAATCCCCAGGAACATAGAAACTTCATTTTGAAATACATGCATGTTTAAATTACAACAGTCTTAATTACATGGCCTCAAAATCACGACTCGGATACTTGATTACTATATGGAAAAGTTTAATATAAATATACTAATGAAACGTTTATCAAAAAACGAACCTTCAAACTTAAACATTGGATGCTAGTGCTAACAATGTACTATAATTAATGCATGTGTACCGTTCAACTAGACTACTACAACACAAGTGTAAGCCATTGAGTTTTAATGTTGAACATTTCCATTGGCAAGTAGTCGCTAACTATTGGGGCCTTTCATCTCTATGTTAATTTTCTTGGTATTAATTAATTTAACCACCCTGACAGAGACTAGACCGTGAGAAAGGGTTACACTGGGCAAACAAACCTTGTGCTTGACACCACAGGATGTTCACACAAAAACATAATACAATACCGACCTAACTTCATTAATCAAGTGACAAAAGCCCTGCTAGATATCCTTTTATGGCATTGGTCAGTGGTGGTGTGAATTGGTCAAGTGTCAGATGACCAACATGGTTAAATGTTTACTGTGAGTTGGACAACTTAAACTACGAAGTTATTTAAGCTAAGTGAAGCATAGTATAGAATTTTCTTCCTTTTAGATGAGTTTAACTGTCGATGAATATAAATGCACAGATACAATAAATAACATGTATTTTATGTATTGCAACTACATCAGACCTGTGGTCAGTGGTCAGTTTGGAAACAACACAGGTGCTAATCCTAGTGTATCTAATTATCTGCTGCATAATACTGTAAAGATGAACAATATTGTTCATATACACTACTAATTATGAATATACTCACAGCTTTTGACCATGTCCAGTCCATGTGCTCTAGTTAACTCTACAGCTAAAAGTTGTGTATTAAATTACAGGTATGGTACATACACCTGTCTTGTTGCAAGTGATGTGCCATTGACAAGACACTGACCAACTGACCGACCAGGTATAATTTATAATTACACACCTGCCTGCACACCTGTAGACGTCCCACATACACACAAACTCACACCTTTAGTGATAGTATAGTGTTGGACCTATACGACCTCTGGCTACCACTATCTCACTAAACACACGGATGACCTTGATCATCACAGTATTATTGAGATTCCAGATATCAATCTTACACAAGATTTCAGGTACAATATTAGACCAATCTCTGTCATAACTCGATTAAACTACAGCGCAACCTGTGGGTGATGTCCAAGGATTTTGCTCAGGTGCCTTCGGGGTTAATTTGCAGGAACTCTAACGGTCAGATGAGACATAACGACTTTCACGATTCCTCAAACCTGTCAACTCAAGGCTTTATCTATTACCGGAGTGTCCCACTTATGTACATATACATGTATATTATCACAGGTGAAAATTAATAAGAAATGTCCCATCATTATTATCCGACGGATAATATCTATGGATCTTATAAAGACGGAAAAAAATAACCACAAAGGCTGAATCCTTATGTAACATGTAACGGTCTTCTTTGATGTGTATAAATATTGTAAAATTAAACATATAATAAATAAGATTTCTTTTTATTAATGAAAGAGAAATTATCTTTGAGAAAAAAGAAAACAGTGAAGAACATCTTAATGGCAGTGCAGGAATTTAAAATCAAATATGTTTTTAATTTTTGTTCAATCTATAATGACAGTATCATATGGAATAAGATACATGTATATAAGGATTTTTTGTTTTAAAATTGCTTGTCTTCATCAACATCCTATATGCTACATACAATATATAGACATTTGTACATATGTGAACACACATACTTGAGTAATAACAATAGAAGCAGACGACAGCATGAGTATGATTGTCTGCCACCATTTTTTGTTTTGCCTAAAATTTTACTGAAAACATTCAAAGGCTGATAAAAATTCTTGTTTTGTCCAAAATGTTGGGAAATTATTTTGTTGAAAACACTAAAAGTCAGTGCAAAATCTCTTGTTTTGTCTAAAATGTCAAGAAAATATTTTGGTGAAAACACTCAAAGTGTATGTTCCCTATAGTCATATTGACAGACGGTTAAATGGTCGTTTTTGATTTTCCCGGTTTGGTGCTTGTATTGTTTTTCTGAAATTTAAAGTCGTCTGCTTGCATTCCAATTGCACAAAGGAGACAGTAATAATTCTAAAACATAGTCCCCACGAGACCATCATGATCTAATTAAACAAAATTTCTCATTAAAATTGCACATTTCTCAGCCTGTTGCAACAAAAAAGCTTAATTTTGAAGGTTTTAACATTGTAATTGCTGTCATTGTGTCAAATCAAAGCGTTCTTGTTCAGTTCTGCCACAAAACAACATAACATTACATTACTTGATTCCATAGAGGAATTATGATTGTGTTGAATGTTACAAAAAGTATTGAAGTTTAATAAAACAGGTAAATTCACTATTTTGAAACCACATTTAAAGATTATCTCGTTCTCGTAGATCCCAAAGATCTATAGCTCAATCTCTAAGCGTAATTAAAAAAAATAAATGCATATGATCATACATGATGCTAAATCTGCATATTGAGGCAATTTTTGCAAAAAAAAGTTCCATATATGATCCTTCTTTATATCATAACAATCAGAAATCTCATATTTCAATCTTAAATGTCTAAAATCTGATGAGTGATATACCAGTATATTTTACGATTCTTGAAAATTGCTTGTCAGAATCAAAATAAAATATCTTTAGAAAATAGCAACTATTAGTTAATTCGACGGACATAAAAACACATGCATGGACATCCTGAAAATCTTATCTTTTTCTTCTTAATTAATCCTTTTCCCATATCACAACCACTGTATTTTCCCCTTGAAACAACTCGAGGAGTCTGTAGTTAAAGTGACATTAACGATAAGAAACATTCCAAGAATTTGATGACAAATTGTTGGTTTACTTGTTGGGTCGGAACAGTAGCTGGTAAAGAGATCAGGGGGGGTAATCAAACCATGACAGACCCGGCAGACAGCGATAATATGTCATTTCTCTCCCTCAGATAACAATATTTTTCTTGACTTTGACATCTAGGCAATAATTAGTTCTGCTAGAGTACTTTGGAAATAAATTAGCTCAGAAATTTTGAAAAGTACTGATCACTTACTGAGTGTGGCTGCAGGAATAACTCGTCCCTGCTACAGCCTCAGCAGTCTTGCACAGGACCAGTAAAGACCATTCAGCCTCTGGCAGTGACCAATCAAAGGAGAATACTAATTGTAAGGTGATAAGTCACACACTGTACACATGGCAAGATGTAAATGCTTCCTGCACTGGCCGTTCACATTCCAGGCAGATAATGAAATTACTCAGGGGTTTATAATTGAAAAACTGATTTTAAAACTTTTTAGATTCTTGCAGCAAACTTTGAAACAAAATTATGCGGAAATGCTAACAGCTATATACAATCAATGACAATTGTCACGTTTTCAACAACTTGTTCTCGGTAACCATACAACAATGGTAGTTTTTATTAAACAGCATTACAAATTGTCAATGTTGGACATTGTCATCTGCAATACTATAAAACCTACAATGTGTTACAATATTAGAATTAACATCAATTCAAAACTAAATTGTATGAAATTTATACTGACCAATCAAAGAGTACCACAATGCAATATCTAATATCCACTTCCTGCATGACTGCCATATTTCAACTTTAGAAGAAATTATACAGATAGCAGCAAAGTTTTTCTCTCCAAAATTTTCAAAAAATATTAAATTGACAAGCACCAAACTCCCAAATCTATACCTGAGTTACTAAGACTGCATGATCATGACAAAGTTGTTATGACTGACACACAAAACCACATGACCACTCAACAAAAGCAGACAAAATTCCACGATAATCACACAGGCTGAATAAACTGGCCCCTGTGTAAAAACCCAAATAAAAATTATACTCTTAATGAGAACAAGTGTTATTCATTTGATGTTTTAATGAGGTTCTGATCAAATAGAAGTTTGTTTAGTGGTTTTAATTATTGTGGGGCATATGGAACCATCAGAAGATTTACGACTCCGTACCCACACCACTGCCGTGACTGGCCAGCGCTCTTTGTTTAATTTACAAGGCAGCGGATGCTCTTATTTTAAAGCCGACTTTATACACTACACTTTAATTACCCAAATTAGCCTGTGAAATATCAGCCCACTTATCATATACTGCTTGACACATCTCATGTTCATAAATTGCTGGCTTCATTTCATAGTTTATATATAGTTTCCAAGCCTTTGTTGTCTCTCGTTTCATTATATGTACGTATCTGTAATGTTAATTGCAGATTCAGAAGCTAAATAATATAATTTGTAAAAGTTTGAATATTGCAATTGGACCAAAGGGAGAGGAAGACACTGGGATTTCATTTATGCAATGTATTTTTAGTTGCACTTCAGTTTTTGGTTAAAATCTTCAGGATATAATTTAACACAATGATAAACATTATCAGTAAAGCTCTGGTAAAAGTACAAGCAGCATTTCTGAGACTCAGGAATTTAAGATTAACTATATTGCACTTTCTTGCAAGTTTTTCAAAAAAACAAATTTGTAACTTGAGTAAGTTGGTGTCAGTGTTCCTTTAAGTATAACTTTGTACATTATTACAAAGTCACAATTGCTCTATTAAATTAAGACAAAATACACTAAATATGCTTTTATCATGTTAATGAAAATAACAGATTGATTATAAACACAGTGATGACTCAGATGTGAGGGAAGTTTTTATCAAAGAGAAGCTTGCTACTGGTCACAAATATTTTATCAAATCATATACACAACCACATTCCAATACAACTACACAATCATTCCAATCAGGGCGGTGATATATTAGTTCATTAAACCAAGAAACAAAAATGGCTGCCAGAATTAACGAAGCTGGAACATGAAATAATTTCTGGCCAGATATAGAGACAGAGACATGGGTACAGCAGCTCTCTGTGAGCAATTAATCACATTTCTTGTCTGGCTTTATAATGGTAAACAGTCGCTAATGCAGAATTTTAATCTCCTCAAACAAATGGAAACTGATGCCATGTCACTTCCTGTTTATTTTTTACCCGCTGATGAAATTAAAGCTGATTAGCGTCCAGTTAGAACCAAGTGGGCTTGACTTTTTGACCCCTCATCAGCTTCCTCTCT
This sequence comes from Pododesmus macrochisma, assembly GCA_032359645.1. Classification (NCBI taxonomy): domain Eukaryota; kingdom Metazoa; phylum Mollusca; class Bivalvia; order Pectinida; family Anomiidae; genus Pododesmus; species Pododesmus macrochisma. The sequence continues at coordinate 24,502 of JAUMGZ010216333.1, forward strand.
GCATACCAAGGCCTCTGTAAATGACCTTGTGCAATCTACATGTGCTAATTGTATATTTTCTTTTCTTCGCTCCTCGCCAGATTTTAATTACTAATGACAGTTATAGGCCTGGTCTGTTAGTATTAGTTACTTTTACAGCTCTAATCAGCAGCTAAATCCTCAAACATGTAAAAGGCTCAGAAATTTTCACATGAAACATGATCTGCTCCATACCAAGAACTCTTTCTTCTTTCTCAGTCACAAAACTCATTTTAATTAGCACAGACGCTGACATAGTTAACACTTCATATTCGAAATAATTTCCACTTCTTATATTAACCCCTTTACTTTCTTTTTAACCAATTGTTAAATTTACCACTGTTTTCCATAATTTTCTTCATCTTTAAAATTTGAAGGATCTATTTTTGCTTCTTGACATATGACACTTGAACTTCTGTAAAATTTCCTAACTTTAGATATTTATCATTCTTTAGTTTTCTTAATTTTTTAATTTGAAAGTTTAGATTATCTTAATCTTAATCCTTGAACACCAGGGGAAAAGTTTATTTTTTCACATTGCTACTTTTTTCTAAATTCTTTAATTGGTTGTGATAATTACTGTTATGATTGAGTCTTAAACTTACATTGTTAGTTTCATGTTGTTTATGAGTTTAACGTCCCTTTATCTTACATTGACAATTTTCAATGGTCAAGCATCTTTAAAAATATTATGTTAACAGAACCAAAGTAGATCAATAACAAGGACCAAGATAACCCACTTGTCTGTTAAAATCAACTCTCAGCGTTACATGTAAACATAAATAAGATTTCATAGAAGCTTTCTGAGACACTGGAAATACTCATATAATGGCCGCTGTTAATACCCAGGTAAATGGTGGTCATATCCAACATTCATATAATGGCTGTTAATATATACCCAAGTAAATGGTCGGCCATATTTAGCAATATTCAACATTTAAAGTGACAATCCAGTATTTCCTCATATTTTCTGCTCATACTATCTGTATGGTACTTTACCCATAGGCACAATTAGTCGGTAGATTCCTATTAAGGCAAATTTCTTTCTGACAGACAGGATTAGAAAAAATCTAAAGGCATTTAGCGGCCTCTGAAAGAATGTGTCAACCGTACACTGCATCAAATTGATTGGTCCTTTTCAAAGAAAACAAAGAGTGAAAATTCCGTGTTTGGCGGAGACCGAGTATTTAATTACTTTAACATCCATTTCTTAAAAGGAGAAAATCAGTGTCATTTCTTAATTGAATCTAGATAAGATATGAGATAAGAGAAGCCTGTATGCTAATGACATAATCACAGGATCTTAATGGCAGGTATAGGTGGGCGGAAGCAGGGCCGAAGACAAAACAGCCCCATGATCATTGTCAAATCCCTTTAAAGGAATCATACTACCATTGTTATATACATTGTTATATGATGGGTCGTGTTCTCCCTAAAGGCCCATTATGTCAAGGTTCATTTCGTCCTTTAGGGAACAGGTGATTTTTAAAAGGTTATCGCTTTGCCCCTCGGCTATATGTTTTACTGGTCGGAGATCTGACGAGTCCTTATAAGGTGTTCTGATACAGTTATCTTCAATCTTAGTGTCTTTGGATATGGATTAAAGATGACACCTTTAATACAAAAGATTATCTTTAACATGGAAAATGATTTCTCTTTTAAGTTTAGATCGGATGAACACATGATGTCATGCTTTGAATTTTAACAAGGACTCTTAATTTTAAGACTGAAATGCTTTAGAACATATGTACCGACAAGTGAAGATAGTAGGATAAATATTTTATTAATAGTTCACAGTTTTATACAAGGATCTATAAGTATTTCACAGTTATATACAAGTAATGAGAGTCGAAAGTTTAATGCCATTGTTGAGGAAATACTTTTGAAATACTGACAAGATTGTAAACGTTTCTTTGAAGTTTTTATATTTGATCTATTTGGTTAACAATTCATAATCAGAAAGTTTTAAAATCTGTTCTAAGTGTAAATTCAAACTGGTTAAATACCAACTCAATCAATAAATGGTACAAGAGCATTACTTGATGGTGGAATTTTACACCAGAATGTTTTTCAGTACATTTGACCACAACCTCTCTGGTTTATACAAGGGTACAAAGTACAGGAATTATATAGCCAAACTAGATCTAATGAGGTTTCATTACCATAATCTTGAAACCAGAATAGTCCCAGCTATTGTACATGTAAATACTGAAGAGGTGATACATTGAACAAGGACATGTCATAGCTTAGACATATTAAACTATTATGAAAGGAAGCTTAATTTCAAAATTAAGTCAGTTTACTAAAAAGAAATCAGCACAAGTACACTTATAATTTTTTTTTAAATATAATTAACCATGGCGCTAATAAATTCTTGACTTATAAACAAGTTTAACATAATTAACCACAACCCTGCATTCACTGTAGATTTACTGGTTGTAATTTGGGATGGGAAGAAAGTCAAATAATGCTAAGATTTATGGCCCGACAGTAGCAGGGGAGGGATCACAGGAACAGGTGCCCCAGTTCATGTGGTGTGATTCCCCACCACTGCCACTAATGCGATCCCCATCCCAAATTATTCCCCCTTACTCAAGTTTCAAAATTATTCTAAAGAATGATTAATTACACATGTACACAGGTTTTGTAAGTTTAAAACACACTTTCTATGTTTAGACGGTGTGTGTGTGTTTTTTTAAGAAAATACAAAACACCTTGAGTTAATACACAATGTTACAAGTAACGTGATAATATATTACGTTGTAAAACTTGATATACTTGAAAGTCTGAATTATTCCGGGTGTAAAATAAATTGCTCCAAATTAACAAAAGTTGTTTATTTCATTTAAGATCATGGGATATAATTGCTTGCAAGAATGATAGGCATTTTAATAGTATTAACAAAAACATTTAATACCGAGCTTTATGAAGTGCCTGCGAGCGTCTGATTTATATTCGGGTTTTCACGAAATGAGATGGATACCATGAATATGTATCTTAAGATTTCAAGCGAGATATGGTTGCCTCTCGTAGTGAAACTACAAACAAATCTGATGGAATTGTGAGATTTCAGTCGCTATCGAGAAAGCCAGGTAGAAATTTGTTAATTGTGCGACCAGGTACACAGGTGCACGGGGATGTGTTATTAAGCCTATAGTCTTCTCCGATATAACAAATCCCTTTGTGATGCCTCATATACCTGGGATGTAGAACATCTCTACTTGTCATTTCACTGAAGTCGTTCATCTGTGACTGATTGCAGTAATTTCACTGCCTAATGTGTGTGTGTTGACTAGCACAGTATCAGGTTTAAATTTTAAATATGTACCCGACGCATACCAAAAAAGAAACAAAATCACATTAAAAGGTAAACCAGGCCAGGACGGAAAATAAAAATAAGAAAATGAGATGCTGATCACTCATAAATGAACTTGTGGCTAACTAAAACTTTTCTGAAGGAGTTACCTCCCCTAGAGCATCTCTCCAACACATAAAAAACAATGTACCTTTGTCTTCTCAGTAAGCTGCATTCTCATCCAATATCCACCCAACAACAGGTAATAACATAGCTACTTTGTATTAATGCAGGTATAGAAAGTTTGTCTTCAGACTCAATAAAACTACCGGTAGGTCATTTGAACAGTAGACTTAACATTTTCATGAAAAAGTCAGTCAAAAATAATTTATTGATTATAGCACCAGGTCTAACGGTGGAAAGAAAAACTGTTAAAACCTGACCATTTACTTCACAGTTAGATGAATACATTCACAGATTAATTTTACCCAAAGTAATCAAGTCCAGCTGTGCTAATTAACACTAATTATCCCAAGGTATGATATCCATTTTTCACCAGCCTGACTGCTAATTAGGCCCATTGTGATACTAAAAATGATCAAACAGCAGTAATAGTATTGAAAACTTATTTATATAAAGAGTAAATTTTACATATAATATGTCTGATAAAATTTGTTACCGTAACATATTTTTATAAGTTGACAGTTCACCTTACTAACTTGTTCTTTATTGTTTAAAATACTTTTGAATTGAACATGTGCTTTCTAGTAGGAACTGCTTTTAAACATGACTTTCATGTTGCGTTTAAAAGATTTATAGAAATTTTTATCAAATTTGTTGGTATATGTCTCAAAGTTAAAGAATCCTGACAAGTTTCAAGTACTTTAATTGAGCTGAGTAATGATACTTGTTATAAAAACAAACTTCATGTAGTGTTGTAAACGGCTTGTTGAATCGACTCTTTTTCTATAGCACTATAATGTAAATAGGATTTTTGTGTAATTAAAATAAATATCAGTTAAAAAAACTCCTCGGCAAGTCTAAGAATTAAGTTCGAAAGACGATGGGAAAATGACAATGCTACGCTGCCGGTTCTGTCAACTCAAAGGACACAGCAGGGTTACCTTTTCACGACACAGGTGAGCTATTGTTACGAGTTAAATCACTTAAAAAGGGCATAAATTGGAATTTGCATCTTAAATAAAAAGTGAAATAGGTCTGAATATAAAATTAGGCAATCAAAACGGATTATAGGTAGAATAGCAGAATACTTGTTTCATCTGAGAAATGTTTTTCAATTTAGCGGCCTCATAGGGTCATGTCAGATTAAGGAAGGCCCCTAAACCAGCGGGATATAAACCGTCAGTACCTAATGTTGCAGAATGCCTCGCCAATATATTGCCATTTTATTGCTTTATAATAATTTTGTGAACACTTGTGTTTTTTCATGATTTTTAATTCCCTGTACCTTTCTTAGGCATTATGCTATTTACAGCGCATGATAAATCATTGCTCAAATACAAATTATTGAAACGTGTAAACTTGAATATCTGTTTTAATAGTGCGAAGTGACACTAACCCATGTACACACTTTCTACCTGAACGAGTTTCAATTTTAATTTTATTCACCAATCCTCGGAATTATCATTTCAAAGGGGTTTCCCTTTATGTACCCTTGAGGCTGAAATAATACGATAGAACACACCAATATTATACAGCTTTAGTGAAGCAAACAAAAATTATTTAATTCTAAAGACACATATAATTAATCATATATATCTCCTTGTGAATAAATCCCCGCTGTGCCTTACAAGATTTACTGGTTTAATGTCCCCTCCAATGTACATGGTCCCTTTGTCTCCGATTCTTATTTATATGATCCTTCAATGGCGAGTCCAGGATTAAAAAGCATTTATAGTTTCCGGTCACAATTCTTAATTAACTTGAATGTGTTAGGGAACGGATATATTGATTGGTTTTTTTGGTCACCCGAGTGATGCAAAAAGACCATGTCAGAACCGACTCTGCAATGGCCTGATGGGAAATTTGTACTATGGAGCTCTTTAAAACAGGGTGACAGCTAAGAGAAAGCCTCGTCCAAAGATCACCACTGACATATTAATTAAGCACAAGATGAACCATGGTGCTGGATAAGTCATCACATTAAAATGTCCACATCTTGCTGTGCAGTTAATTCATTAACATGACGTCAGATATGATTTCTGTAGCACCATCATAACCAAACAATAGATTCCCACTGAATGGCGAGAAAAATAGGAAAAAATGTGTGAAAGCTGTAATTCTTTTTAACTACTGGATATAACAACACCAGAGGAAAAAAACAATCTATAGTGTTGTGTCAATGATGTGGCTGGTCATTAGACTAGCCTGTACACTGTAATGACACAGTGATGGCAGGCAGTGGACAATAGGTAGCTCAGACTGACCGCAGACTGCTTCACTCCACCACACAGCAGCAGTGTTACAATATCACTAAAAGCTTGATCCAACACCAGGGTCACTTGATCTCAACATAACAATATGTTCACACTCAAATATATATAATATCACATTTTATTTCTCCTTATTATTTTGTGTTATATATAATTTAGTTTTATATATATTTTGAGCATGTTTAGTCGTCTGAGTTTTATATATAAGTAACACTCCCACATTCAGCAGCTACCTTAATCTCTTGTTATAATTTATTTTATACTAAATCTCCTTTCTTCATTTTCCTAACTCCTACATAAATACACATGTACTCTTGAAGACTTTTCCCTACTTTTCTTTCACCCTTTCTCTCTGTCTCTCTTCATATCTTTCATTGTTTCCTTATACATTGAGTAAGAATGTCACACATCCATACACATGCACTCTCTTTTTTTCCCTCCTTTTCTCTCTGCCTCTATAGGTTTATCCCCTCTTTTTTCTCTCTCTCTCTCTCTCTCTCTCTCTCTCTCTCTCTCTCTCTCTCAGTATATCCCTTCTTTTTCCCTTTCTCTCTGTCTTATTACCTATCTTTCCTTTTTTCCTTATACATTGAGTATTGATGTAAAATACGTAGTTTTCATTTAATGTGTACATTCCTACAAAAACATTAAATTACAAGTTACTGAGCTATTAAAAATGAAAGTTGTAAAATAGAAATTACAGCTCTCGGTCATTTAGATGTTTTATTTACGTCAAATTACATTACCCATTAGTCAACCAAGTCACTGAGTTTACTGACACTCGGCTGTACCCAGAGACAGTAACTTTAGAAAATAAAGACAAGTCGTGACTCGGATTTAACATCTTTCTTTTCAATTAAATATTAAAAGTTAACAAGTGCATTAAAATCTGTTACTGAACTATCGAAGTAAAAAGACTAAGATATATTACTATGTTGAAGAATTAAGTCTTATAAATACCAACAGTATCTAACTTCTTATAAATTACTGTAAAAACAAAATTCATTGCTTCATCAACTTTTTGTTTTCCTATTCTTTCCTTACATGTTTCAAATGATCAAAATCCAGAAATGAAAAGAAAAATTAGCTTAAGGACTAATTATTAAAATTTTTAAAACTAAAGTCCCTAAAACTGACACACTGATCAAATATTAAATATTTTATTCAATCATTCTTCCATAAAAATTCTCAGTACTTTGTTCTACATAACAAACCTACAAATGAAAAAATATATCAGAAATTACTACGGTAACCAAATGTACTTATCTTACCTATAAAAGGTGTGGAGTAGTAAGTCCATGTCAGTGCTCCGTTTGTTAGAGCATTGTCTACGTACATCCATTCAAGATCTTTAGTTGACCCAGAATGGGAGTCAAAAAGATTATCACCTTTATCTAGAACGTGAGATGGTCCAATGATTATAACTTTCTCCTAATAGGGAAGCACAGTACTGTCACACATGTACCTATATAAGTACATTTGATCCCGATAGATAAGTAAAAAACTGGCCCTGTGATGGAGACAGACAGCAGCGACACACTGGACTCTGTACTACTGATGCCGGGTGAAGTAGTAACGGCAGGTTTTTTGTGTTAATTACTCCCTGTAAAAACCACCGGCACAGCATATCCTTAATATGATCATCATCGTGAGCCTTATAACACTAAATGCTTTTGTCTTTTGACCAATGTGATGTAGATCAATGCATAGTCATGCCACACAGTACAACCACACAACAACAGCTAAAGTAGAAAGCAGACGATTTTTTTCAGTGGTGTAAGTTTTTTTTTACTGAACTATAACAAATACAATTTATAAGCTGTAGCAAGCGACTATTAATACACGTACAGCTTATGATGAAGAAGAAGACATTTCAGCATCCCGGATTTTTTTCATAAACAAACTAGGATAAAGGTTAAGAAAACTATATACAGTGGTGGATAGTCTGGTCTGTAGCTGACATGGCCAGCAACAACACAGCGACAATGAACAGTATGAGAGGACCGGCCATAATTTGGCAAAACTTGATTGGAATAAGTCAAATTAGCAAGCCCTGCCCCTATGTGTAATCACAGCAAATGCTCCGGCCAGCAGCAGCATTGGAATTTAATGAAGTCATTTCAGAGGGAGGCCCTATATACTGTCGGTAGAAATGAATGGTAATTATGACTCCCTCACAAATCACTCATTAAGTGCCCTCTGTTAACATGGAGAGTGTAGTCTGCTTCTGACTCGATACCAACAGCTACTGGGCAGTGGAGTGCCATCTTGTTGTGTGTACTGTACCAGGGGCTCAAGTTTCATATTTCACTGTTTAACTTTGAACTCGTGTCTCAGCTGTGGTCTTGACTCTTTGCTAACATGCATATGATCAGTTTGCTACCAAACGTCTGATAAAAGATAATTCTTTCAAATGGTTTCATTACTACAGATTGGCCAGGCTCTGAAACAGACCAGGCCTTTGTGTTAAATCATAACAAGCTGTCGTAAGATGTGTTATTATACAGTGTTCATCTGAAGCTTTTAAATGACAGCAGATCTTTTTAATCCTGCCTGCATTTTACACTTCTAAAATATGTTACAAATTAAAAAAAAAATCTATGAATTAGAGACGATTAATAAACCCCAATCAATACAGAGTGTTACCAATCTTATACAGCTATTTTTTCATCCGTTAATATTATAATGGAAATACCTAATATTGAAAAAACCTATTAGAATGGACCTAAATATTCCTAATCTTGAAAAAACCTATTAAAGAGTACATTTGTTACCTTAGTTTTAATTAGTTTTTACTTTTGTGCAAGATCCACTTCAAGACAATTTCAGTAATTCACACCATACATCTCAGAGAGCCCTAATATTGGTGTTTTGTGCTATCTCATTGATCGAGCATGTGACACATTGAAAACAAAATATGTACTTTTGAGAAAGAAATTTCTCCGTCAGCGATACCAACGTCGACATCTTAAGTAGCAATTAAAGAATTTGTACTTGTATATCATACACGTTCCTTAGCATTCAATTTAAACCCACAGCAATCAGCATTACAGAGACAATGAAAGTCTCAAATTTGGAAAAACATATTCTTGTTTGATTTGTTCAGGAATGAAAAAAGAACAAAGATGTCAGGGTTAATAGCAATTAATAAATACAGAAATGTATTATGATGTGATTAAAATTCTACCCTTATATATCAAAGAAAAAAGTACATTTTTTATCAACTTTTCAAAAGCATACTTTATTGTACAAGTTATAAATGTTTTGTACTTATAATAATCCAATATTTCTTTTGTTTATAACCACTTTGAATTATAGAATGAAGATTAAATTGAAACTTGTACTTTAAATAACGATCCAATATCATAATTTTTTTTATCATCTTTTAATTGTTATATAATTAAAGTCTGTATACAGCACATATATACAAGAACATTTTTGGAAGATTTAAAACATTTTTATAATTTTAATTAGCTTGTTAATTTTCAGAGTGTGAGTCATAAGATACTATGAGAAGAGGTACCTTTCTTCAAAAATTGTTTCCTTTAAATATTTATATCACAAATTTACATTGTAATAATTTTGATAAAATATTCTGCTTCAGTGGTCAGAATAATTGTTTAAAATTTTAAATCTCAACTGTAAAACTCATCTTGCTACATTCAAGGCTGTAAACCCCATGTATAGCTGTGCTGGTTAGCTTAATAGTTCACTGAAGACTTACTTCCCCTTCTCTATGATGGACCGATCATGTGCAGTCAACATCAGAAAAAGTCTGTTTAAAATAATCCAATTTGATTTTCAATACTGAATTACTTTAACGGCATAAAAAGACTGTTTCACTGTTTAACAAACTCGTATTGCACAATAACCACACTTCATTCAAATTTTTCTTGAAATTTGACTCATGCACTGAAACCTTTGAAAAAATGTCAGAAAATTAGCAAATGTCAAGAAATAAAAAGAAATCTGAGCTTTGAACGGCAGTTCTTGAAGCTACAGTATCATATCCCCCATTAGTAATGATCACTCCTTAAACCATTGTAAAAATGTCAAACATGGAAAAATGACTGTGCATACAATTAAATCTTGACTTGGCATTTTTAAATTGTAAATTAGCAAAGAAATCCAACTCCATAATTTCTTTTTGACAAAATTAGTAAAGAACAAAGGTATTTAGGTGTGACATTTCTAAAGGTTAAATTAGAAATGACCCTTGTTATACAATTTTTCAGGAAAAATAAATATATAATTTCTATATTATGTAAGTATTATTTGATTAAAAGGAATTTTTTTTTTAGTAAATGCAGTACTTCGTTCATATATGTTGAAATCAACCCAGTCCTATTTTGGTTTAATGATTTAGTGATATCACTTGACTATACTTTTTTTTAAAAAAAAAAGTTAAAATAAAAACCCAATTATGATTTCTTATATAACTTTACAGTTTATTACAATTACAGATGTGCTATAGTGTTGTCTTTGTTCAAGAGACAATGTACACCATCAACCATTTTCTAGTTGTATTAATTAGGCACTCTTCATTACTGGGTGTCCTTTCAATGTTGGCAAGACAGAAAAAACACACACCGCATCACACTTCCTTTAGTAACTGGTGGAATTTCGTCTCCTGTTGGGAGAAGGATTAATGAAGCCTAGCGTCCAATTATCTATTCTTTTCATGTCAAAAGTGTGTTTCTACGTGGCTTCCAAGTGCCGCGTTATTTTTGTGACTTGGTCCTGTCAGACATGGGGTCACATGCCGACGGTGGATAAAAATCAATACGTCACTAATAATACTGCATATTTATTAAAGTTATCAGAAAGTGGTTGTTTAGCCAGAGATGGTATAAATGGATAGATTAAGCATGATAGCACAAGGTAAACAGAATCCTCGGGGCTAACAAATAAAATAACCAGGTTCATGACACGCTGATAAAAATTACGAGGTGTCAGGTCAGTATGGTTGATGCCAAGTCACACACACTAAAGCTATAGAATACATTTAATGTATCTTAATACATGCAAAAACTAAATTTGATTTAAATCATTTATTCAAATTCTTTAAAAATATATTTCCCCAAGTTGTAATAGTTCAATCACATTTTAGAGTATGTCAAACCAATATATGTACAATATCATAATCTTAAAGAGTATTTGTTTGTTTGTTTTATTGGGGTTAAGCATTCCTTTAACTCATGTATAGGTCATATCGAGACGGTTTCTGCTTGCAACAGTGCACACTTATGGCGACTTTATAGTGCTGTCTAACTGAAATATCATGCCGCAGACACATTGACATGATACTTCACTCGGTCACATTATACTGACACTGAGCCAACCAGTCTTTCTCCTACCCATTAATGCTGTGTGTTAAGCAGGGAGCGAGAAAAGTGCCCAATTTTAATGTCTTAGGATATGGCTCCATCAGGATTCAAACCTGCGACCGCGGATTCTCTTCACCAGTGTACCGAAACCAGGCGAACACGCTAACCACTCGGCCACCGCACAGGTATAATCTTAAAGAATAAAGAAACTTGACAAAGGTGGGTACGTGGTTGAGGAGAGACAATAAGTGAATGGGTATTTTGAATTCCTTTAACATAAAAGATACCAATGATAAGTTCAAAGACAACAAAGGCAATTATCATCTCAGCATGGACTCTCTTTCCACTTAATATCATTCTTAATTGCTCGAACTTCTGTTCTTCCTGTAACATTGTTCCTTGCTCCTTTAGTTTTTCTTTTAAACTTTCTGATCTTGCTGTCATATCCCTTCCAGTTTCCTTTTGTTACATTTTATTTCTTTTTTCTTGCTGTCATATCCTTTCCAGTTCTCATATTTTACATTTTCTTTCTTTTTTCTTGATGTCATATCCCTTCCAGTTCTCATATTATACATTTTATTTCTTTTTTCCTGATGTCATATCCCTTCCAGTTCTCATATTATACATTTTCTTGCTTTTTTCTTGCTGTCATATCCCTTCCAGTTCTCATATTTTACATTTTCTTTCTTTTTTCTTGCTGTCATATCCCTTCCAGATGTAAATTTATTTAATTTTAGTTTATACAAACAAATAACTAATGCTTACTTTAATCACTGTTTGTATATATTACCT
>JAUMGZ010216334.1:0-22063 GCA_032359645.1 Pododesmus macrochisma
TGAATCCCCTTCCCCTAGGGATACTTCCTATCAAGTTTGGATAAAAATGGTCCAGTGGTTCAGGAGAAGAAGTCGAAGTCGAAAATATGAAAAGTTAACGACGGACGACGGACCGAAGATGGACGGACGACGGACGACGGACGGGATTTGTATGAGAAAAGTCCACCTTGGACCTTTGGTCCTGATGGACTAAAAATTTAGTCAAAAAAAGTTGTTTTAATATTGTGTTTTTCTATTACAAAACTGGATATCTTTAACATTGTTTTTATCTAAAAAATTAGATACATGTAGTTCTTGATGTTATATGTGGTTATTTTTAATGTATGAATGTACTGTGAATGTTTCTGTTAAAGTTTTAATTGTTAAATTATGGGGATCGCAAATGGGGTACATACAACATGGCTGTACATCTTGGCGATTTCGGAAATTTGCGGCTTTTGTTCTGCTGCGGTATATATAAAGGTGCGGTTTATATAATGGTGCGACTTTTAATCCAGAAAAATACAGTAAACAAGTGTTAAACAATCTACATGTACAGCAAAATATGATTGCAGTATTTCAAATGCAGTAGTTGGACGTTTGGTTGGCATTTCCAAAGACTCAATGCAAAGTGAAACTCTATCCATGATAAAGGATTTTTGATAAAAGAACAGTCCTAAGGGCCAAAAAGTTAATCCGGTCATAAAAATAGCTTTTTAAAATTTGTGTACATTGTACTATAGTGCTACTTTAGTAGGATTATACCTACACTTCTATCGCTTATAATAAATCTGCAGGCATTGCATAATAAACATATACATTGAAGGTACAAGAGGTCACTTGAAGATCATAATTATATAATAGCTTGACCTACAATTACCAATTTCATGCACAGCTACAATTCCTTTATGCAGTTACAACATGTGCAGATCAAATGCATTTTAGTGACTTTCTAATCAAACTTATTGTTTATATCTATTTTACTGAATTTCCAGTGCAGTAAGTATAAAAACAGGTTTCGCTGCAAATGATGTTGATGGAAACAATTAATAAAGCAACATTTATATATATACATGTATATATATATAATTAGTTCTGCTGTAAGTTCAGTGCCTTACAGCATTATCATCAAAGTTCAAAGAGGAGTCCAATAAAAAAAACTCATGTTTGTTTATTTTGTCACAAAAAAGATAGGGATATAGTCTTACATTATAACAAATAACAAAAGTGTTATTTTATGACCTTCTGATGAACTGAAATCTGATCTACACATTAACAAACACTTAATACGACATAAATTAGTCCCAGAGAAACTTTGATGCACTTGGTCAAACAAATGCCTGTATATAATAAAGATCACATAACAGATCTTATCTCAAACCCTCATATATGTCAACCCTGCTTCATAAAGCCCTGTCCTTTGAAATACCGTATTACTGAAGCCAACTATGTGTATCAAAAAATATATCTGAACAATTTATTCTATTATGCAAATTACAGCATAGCAAATGTTGGTTGGACCTTCTGATACATGTAATTAGGCAGAGTGACAGCCAAGCTTGAAATGCCTGCTACAACCAGAGAAACAACTGGAGTAATAATTCTTAAATGTCAAAAGATGTGCTGACATGTCACTGTCAAGGTTAGACAAATAGTTCACATAAGGACATATAGAGGACTACAAGGACTATTTATGAAGCTCACACAATTTTTTACTCCTACTCTCTTCAGAAATAAAACTAAGATAATCTATTCAATACACATGTTCTATAGATTTAGAATTATATTATAATTATAACTTAAAATGCAATTACATGCATACCTGACACAAAAGGTAACAGGAAACAATAAACAATAAGAACTTAATTGCATGACTGACACATTCCTTAAGCTGCATAAATATTATAGAATTTCTATTTTAGATTGAAAAAATATTTATATGCAAACAGCAAAATTTATATATAAAATCTAAAAATACAAAACTATTTGGTTAAAATAATGTGGAATTACTAATTGAGGCAGAATATGTAATTATAGCTTAGATAGAAAATGTACATCTCATCATCCAATAACCTGTACAATAAAGTCCTACATACGAAAAACCAGAACACTATTCAAAAGATATATAATACCATAGGCATGGGCAAATAAAAAAGAAGACGAGCACACAGACAGAAAAAACCTAAAATACAACTGTCAAACAAAAAGGGAAGTATACCACAAGCTTCTTTTAAAAACTAGCATCAAAACCAGGTGACCACGAAGGAGCGAGTGTTTCCAGCTACATCTCTGTGTTACCTGCAGTGATGTGTCAATTTGAGATGTGACAACCATTTTCATAGTGAACCAAGACATACATTTACATACCACCAGAATCTTTCACTGGTATTGCGACAAATTTTAAAAGACCAAAGGAGAATAGCTTTCACATAAATAGTAAGTAGAAGTTGGACATAAATATACAAAAAAACTCTGTTTTGTTCATTAATATGACCGATTGATGTATTTGTATTTGTAAATGATAATATTAAGAATGTAATTATTTTTCCTCTTAGATACTTAAACATTACATTAACTTATAGTTTTGCTTCATGTAAAACTACCTCACTATAATTTGGACACTTTTGTTTTCACAATGATTTGGACAACTCAGAAAACATAACCAACTCGAGAGATTAAATTTTTACTCATTGATTTGGATAACCAATGAAATCATTGATTTGAGTGATTAATTTACTGTTCATTAAGCCATGGTTCATCCTCAGCTGTTGATTGCTATATCAGAGTAGTGTTTTGTAGGTGTGTGTGTATTGTAAAATCAATTAACAACACAAACAGTTCAAATGTCCCGATGTGGACCAATACTAAATCAATACAACTTGTCATGCCCCTTAGATTCCAATCAGGCTTTCCCAGTGAAAAATCAGAAACAATGGACGATTCTGTAAGAAGCGGGCAATGGTAGACATATCGACTTTGTGTCCTTGTAAACACTTCAGTACAAATGAACATGTCTCGTGTAGGAAAATCCATAAATCACCGCTGGTCAGAATGGTGCTTCAGCTATATAATGAACACTAAAGTCACTGATGTACCTTTATTAAGGCTTCCCATCAAACACTTCTCCCATCACTTCCCTCTTGCTCCGAAAGAAAAACAAGTCATATTGTCTGGTTTGTCCCCTTACTTTCCCCCTCAATTTCCAAGTCACTATCCAGAAAAAATCCCTGATTAAAGAATACATGGTAATTGATCTAAATAACAAACTTTCTTCAAGCATGACAACCAAATTATACAGTGAGTATATGTGAACAGCAGGGGTGGTTTTGTGTGAGGTGATTCAACAAGCAGTAATGTCAGAAGATCACAGAACCTTGTGTATGTCAATAGTGGTAATACACCTAATGAATTTAGTCCGCTAATTACATCTGACGCTAATTAAAGCATTGACAAGACATCACAAAAGTATGCTACATATAAATGGTCATCAGTTCAGTATGTGTACAAATGTGGTTCTGTCTAACTCAACGGCTTCTAAAAATCAATAAGACATCTACTACATAGTAATCTGTCTCTCTCACTAGTCGCACATGAAAGCCCAGCACTGTTTTTACTGGATATATCATACTCCCATTATAGATCCTTTGTTCATCACATAGACCGACTTTCATAAATTCAGACTAGCATCAAGGTTTACTGCAGAGGTTTTGCTAAAGAAGCATTTCCAAAAGCAATTCCAAACTATTATTATCACTATTTTATGTTTGCTTAAACATCAGACTGCACAAAATACAATTGTTTTTTTCTTTGTACAATGACCTAACAATTAATTGTCTGTCTGTCTAATTTAAAGAATTCAAGTTTCAGTTTCTAACCTTTATAATGAGACAATCACAGGCAGGGTGACCCTGACATTGAAAATATTTGTCAACTGCCATTGTTTTCAAGAAATGAATGGACAGAGTATTGATCCACTAGCAGCCTAGAGAGCTCTGGTTCTGCATTTTTCTTACATCGTTATGACAACAAGACATTGCTACACTGTACTTAGTAAATTTCGAAACACTGGTACATGATAATGATGTCAGAATCAGAGTCAACGAACACTTGTGATTTCGATATAAGATTGTAATCAAGTTCATCTTGTATTCAAGGTCAAGGTATCTTTCATTAGCCTGAAATTAATATAATAATTTAAAAATGAAAATAAAACGGTACTTACCAATGCCAAATTGACCTCGTTGGAGTCTGAATTTGGATAAGGAGTGTAGATGGCTAGGGCAACACAGTTGGCAAAGATAGTCAGCAGAATTAAATATTCAAAAGGCGTGAATTTCAGTCAAGGAAAAATTTGAAGACAAAAACAAGCTAAGACATATACAGGTACATAAATACAATTCCATGTATACATATATTCATTTAGCACATGCTTCATTTTCTGTATGTGATTAACCAAACATTCATTAAAAATACATCTACAATTAAAAATGATAATAATGATAATTAAACATAATATATATATTAATACTAATACTTTTTTATTACATACATACATGTATGTGTAAGTAAGCATCCTAAAAAAAATTGAAGGTTTCTGAAAGGTAATGGTCCATCCAGTCAAAGACAAACTGTAGCATAAACTACTGCAGGAACTTACTAATTATTAGAAATATATCTGCAATTAATTAAAGCTACAATCAAGAGGCCCATTGGGCTTTAAAATCCATCTGGTTGAAATTTGCCTATAATTTGATTTTTGGCATTTCAATAGTACATATTTTTATCAAATGTTCCACCTTTTAGTCCCCTAGTGACACCCTCTAGAGGCCCAACCCCATCATTAAAACAAATCTGACTCCACTTAATCTTCCCCATGGAAATTTCTCCCTACTTAGTTTGGTTTCATTTGATCAAGTAGTTTTGGAGAAGTGGAAAATGTGAAAAAGTTCCTATTAATAGAGTAAAGTTTGACCCTTAATTGCATGATCTATTTTTAACCCTAGGATCACTCCTTGAACTAACGTTATCATCCATGCTAAAAGGTTGCTACATATGCGAGCATCAAGCTCTAGGCTTTTTATATTATTAAAAGATATTTAAAATTTTGTAAACATTTCCTCCATTTTTTGCCCTCTAGTGGCGCCCCCTGGAGGCCAAACACCTTCATTTGAACAAATCTGAATCATCTTCTCCTAAATATGTAACCTTTTTTTACCCTTTGGACACACCTTGAACAAATTTTTTATTCATGTTCAACTGTTACTACACATGCAATCATAAAGCTCTAGACCTTTTAGATTATTAGGAGAAGTATTTTGAAGTTTTGTCAGGGTTATTTCATAAAATAATTTCTTTCACTTTGCTGCAGAAATTATATCCTTTTCAATTTTAATTACAAATATCCCTTGTCTTCTGAATTGTTATAGGACATAGTCAAGTATAATGGTTTCATTAACCATTGTCGAAAGTACCCATTTCAGTTTTTAATCTTTCTCTCCATACCCATTTTATACATGTACCATTTTTCCACATCTGAAACAGACCCGGTGGTTTTGCAGAAGTCGAAAATGTGAAAAATAACAAAGAAAACAATGAATGGGATTTTTATAAGAAAAGTCTAATCTGGACTGAAGGGGATTAAAAATCAAATGTAACTACCGGTATATACAGCTACAAAGTTATAATATAATAATAATCTACTCTATATGTGTCATTGGATCGTATTTATGTATGAGTTACATATAATGTTTTGTGTAACAGGTGTGATATGTATCTTAATTCATATGTACTAACAGGTAGCAAGCACAGTGAACCTCAGACTACCTTTATAGGCATTTCCTACATGATAAGTTCTAATATATTGATTTTGAGTGTATTTCGAAGAACCTCTGGAAAATGATGTCTGGGGAATGTAAATGGAGGAAATGTACATGTATTTTGACGTAGGCTTCAGTTGTTTACATGCAATTTCTTGCTTATAAAACATTTTCCCATTTATACAATGTTAGATTTGCTGAGATATATAATATATTTCTAACTATATCTCATCAATATTGTTGTTGCTGATGTTGAATTTGTGCTTTTTTGTATAGACCTCAACTTTAATAAACACATGTACACTAACCAACATCATATGAACATGTAACATACCGTAAGTAAACTCTGTGAACAAATATGCAATAATGCAATCTGATATATAGATGTATGATATTGTGCACCGTGATGATAGTCTAAGTTTTAAGTAGCATCATCATTAATTCATAATTCTAAATCATTCCTATACATTATAAACATGTGTCACATACAATACATAGATGCACATTAATGTTTGTGTGAAGTTTGAGGTCCCCCTGGCCTCCAGGAATACATGGAAAGGTTGGGATAGCATAAACAGGTTTAACCACAGCCCTACCATTCAATTGTTGAATGTTACATGAGCTATTTAGTTGTAAGGCGATGATCTATGTAGCTGGTCTTGGGAGTTCTTGGTTATGTGTTTTATCCCCTGTGCTTATTGATGTTTGTTTGTTTATTTGGTTTAGCGTCCCTTCAACTCATGTCTAGGTCATATCGAGACAGTGTCTGCTTGTGACAGTGCACACTTATGGTAACTTTATATAGTGCTGTCTCACTGAAAGATCACACTGCAGGCACATTGACATGATTCTTAACTCGGTCACATTATTCTGACACCAAGTCCTCCTCCTACCCAGAAATGCTTATTGATGATTTCTGACATTTTTACTCCGCCATGACCATGTATATGTGGTCCATGTGAATCTGAAGTTAATCTCGATCAACCACACAATTACCTGGCTTTAATTCATGTACAGCACCCATAATGTACAGAATAACTACATAAAACAACACTAACATTTGGGAACTTCCGAAAATGTCCAAGGGCAAATATCATAAATTTGCAGCAAAAATTGAAAACTTAAAGTATTCAAAACGACAATGTGTGGGTTTTAATTGAACATGGTTTGGCCTGGGTGAGATGGTAATCATAAAAATAGTCTAGTGCCACTGACACAACAGATACCTGTAGCAAGTACCTGATATTGGCTCTATCCAGGAAATGTTGCAAATGTCAAATATGCAATTTAGCTTAATTTTAGCAATCTAAGGCATACATTTCAAGTATATCTTCTCCAATTTCAGACAGTGCATACACACAAGGTAGCAGTAATGATTATTGATTCGGCAAAATATCCCGAACAGCCAATCAACTTAACTGGAGGCTACAAGTTAACCAGTTGGTTAATTACCATTTTTATGATTCCATGCGCACAGAAAATAGAATTCCAAAATGTTGGTAGATGTTTTAGACTGGTTTGATGGGCCAGTGTGTGACATTCAATTACAATTGCAGCAAACAGATAATATACTAAATCATAAATGGATCTGTTTTCTTGTAACATATGCATGCTGGTGATACATGTATACTTGTATTTTAAACTAATTGTCTTCCAGGGACCCACAAGTAAGCAATTTTATAACTAAAGTCCTGATAATAATACTGAATTATTTTTATGAAATATTTTAATTTTTTCTTGACAATGAAAATAGTCATCAATAAATTCGAACAAAAGGGCCATGTACTTTGACATTTTCATTATATTTGAACTTCTTAGCATGCCAATTTCAATATTTTGTACTTGTTTCTTTTATCCCCATTTTTTGTTAATTTTATTTAGGCTTTAACAAGATTTTCCTAACTGGCCACCATGACAGCTATCTTGACTAGCAGGATGCATGCTACCAAATGCATTTGGGCATCCATAACGTTAACTCATTCAGAATAAACAAAGACTCCATGTTTTCCCCAAAGAAACATTGTAATAATGGTCCCATGCATGTCAATAACAATAAAATGTTCTGGAAATACATTGGGGTATTGATAGCACCAGCTACCATCCTGGAAAATATAATTCAACATTTTACACTTAATCAAAATAATAATAAAGAAGCAGCAGAGAAAAAGAAGATACCAATTTAAGACCTATGGATATCAATTTAACTTGAATAAACTCAAATCTTCATCACCTAGAGAAGCCTCGCACACATATTTAACATCAAAGCTCTGACAATGTTCTTCATTATCAGCAAGTACATTTATACAGTAAAAAAAGAACCTATTCTATCACAGTTCAGAAAAAAAACTTGGCATGGGTTCATTTATTAGCCCCCAGGGTTACACTTCTAACAAATTTGATCAGTTCTAATATCCTTATGTCTATGATGCTGCATGTATAGATCTTTTGTGTACCTCTACACAGAGCAAAAAACTAAAATGGCTGACGATAAGTTCAATATACATGTACAATGTATATATACTTTCAGAATCTGACTCCCTTTATGCTCATTTGTCTTTTATCACTAAAGGGTAAAAATACGTTAAAAGCTTGAATCTCAATATCAATAGAATTTTACTGAAGAAATATAGTAGCTTTAAACGATCATGACAAACCTTGAATTGTTCAATAAATTTGTTCCCAATTTGTCTATTGTGGCCATAAAATTATCCTTAGTTCACATGTGGTCACAAAATTATCCTTTAAAAATAGTTCACATGTATAAATTCTTTTTTGAAACAAATCTTCATATAACTTCCCTTAATTAACTCCACAAGATTCATGTCAACTTTTGTTTTTAATTTTATCATTCACAGCAATTGTAATATTAAGAAATATTTCTAGTGATGACAGAAATGTTTAAACACAAAGTCTACTTTAAAGATGAGGATGGCCAAACATGGGCAGGGGAAAATATGCAAGAGGTCGTCAAATATAATAGGGCCAGTGATATAATTTCTAACATTGACATTTGACTTGTATTTTAGTATAGATTTGACTTGAATTTTAGTAGATTCTGACTTGAATTTTAGTATAGATTCAGCGTTAATTATATACAGGCCATTTTTACTACCGGTTACCGGCTGTTTTCCCTAGTTGATTATTATCATATTTTCCCCTATTTGAACTGAATATTCCCCTAATTAGTATACACCTTTCAAAATATATTTTTTTAATTTGGTGCATTCATACGATTTTAATGCTGGTAATGACAAACCGATCGCTTAACCAAGTGATCAAATTGCAGAGGCGAGACATTGAACTTGACGCATGTGAATATGAAGTGTGTAGGCCTAATGATGATAATTTTCACTTGATGAGAATTTGTAAAGATGAAAATGATGATTTTACTGAAAGAAAACTTGAGGAGATGCCTTTAAGGACAAAAAAGATAGGAAATTGGAATTTGAGTTGGTATATATATCTTCTCAAGTTCTTTCAGTAATTTTTTTTCCCAATAAAATTTTGATATCCTTTCCCTCTTTACAACTTCTCTTTCATTAAAAAAATAGTCAGAACTTTGTTTTTTTTTCTTCTTTACTTTATTGTAAAGCTAACCGAGAAAAATATAAAGATCATCCCCCCCCCCCCCAACCAGGGTGCTGCCCTTGACTTATCCAAAAAGCCCACTTATTTTCCCTTTTTTCCATAAGGGTAGCTGGTTTCAAAACCTGGATTAAAACCCTGCAGATTTTGAATTAAATTAAAGTTCCATATGATGTTTTCGCTTCTATTTGATACTGTATTTATTGGTGGTGACAATAAGGTTTTAATTACAATGTTGAACTTTTGATTCATGCATATTAAGGGGAGATATTATCCAAAAAAGAAACTACAAATTATGAGACCAAGAATTGTTGGGTTGTGGCAGTTACATACATGTACAATGTAA
The DNA here is from genome assembly GCA_032359645.1 of Pododesmus macrochisma. Classification (NCBI taxonomy): domain Eukaryota; kingdom Metazoa; phylum Mollusca; class Bivalvia; order Pectinida; family Anomiidae; genus Pododesmus; species Pododesmus macrochisma. The sequence continues at coordinate 9,727 of JAUMGZ010216334.1, forward strand.
GTTCTTTAAATAAAATTAGAGCTAGTCATCATGGATACTTCTTCATCTCCCCACCACCCAGGGATGGGAAGAATGTACCACAATTAACGCAAGTAACTTGACCTTATTTTAAAAGTTGTTTTGAAACAGAACCAATTTACTAAAATCACTATGTGGAACATTTCAAGCATTTATAGTATATGTATCAGTGACCTTGACATTAACATGCACAATCCAAAATGAACAAGAGATGCATTGGGCCTTAACGTCCATGGGAGTAAAAAAGGTCTATAAGTAAATTTTTGGCTTTTGAATACTTTTGATCCCAGGGTCATGCATGCCTTGAACAAACTTGATTCTCGATGCCCTTAAGTTACTACATACCAAAGCATTAAGGTTGATTGATTACATTGCCAAACCAGAACCAAAAGTACATCCCTTAACTGATGAAAGAATATTCTATGTATACTATTAATGTAGCAGTGTGTTCTTAAACAAAAGATATTTTCTAAAATGTTTTCTTAAGTTAACATTTCATCATGCAATGTAAATATTTGAGTATATATATATATGTATCTGTACACTCACGTAACAACTTACTTTGTCATAAATATCCACAAACCTGTAGTAAAACAGAATGCTGCAGCGACCAAACTATCACAGAACATCTTAGATACATGTGTATATCCAAGAAACTCAATAATAACTAGATAAATCCAATTGATACAAACTTCAAATTGAAGTATCCCAGAGAAAATCACAGAATCCTGTATAGCTTCATACACTCAGATTATTTTGATTTGAATAAAAAGGATATCTCCATTCAACAACTCTAATACAAAGCTTTCGTATAGGATTTTGTAACGTCAAACAGAACAGTGCACTCTGTGGTCGTACATTTTGGTTTTGCTGTTTGCGTGTGTTCGCCCGTTTTCGGGTCATTGTGGCAGCGGTTGTTGCAGCTCCGAGAGCCGCACTCCACGCTGGACTGAGAGGCTTTTTGTCTGCAGGGGACAAAGGGATCTCGCTGAGGCTCCCCTGGGGTTTTGGTGATGTACTGGCAGATGCTGGCTGTTCAGGGCCCGACCCTGGCCCCTGGCCCAAACCTTGGCCCCCAGCGTGTAGCTCTTGGGGCTGATTCTGTGATAATACGGGTAAAGTCGGGCTGCTGTAGTTCTGCTCATAGTTCCCTCCTGTGAAAATAAAAGAAACAGGTTTAATATACATGTGACATTTAACAATACTAACTCACAATGACAAACACTGCATAAAACATTAACTGCTGATACAAAAAGTCTGTCATCAATCTATTTACCATAACTTTATCTAAAAAGTCTATGTTTTTCCACCAAGAAAAAACAATGACATAATTAGGTACTAATTATTTCTCAACAAGAGTACAGGCTACCTCAATAGATGGTGCAATAATCTTCAAGCTCATTTTAAGTATTATTGATATCTGGTGTTTTCTAGCCTGCTTTATTGTTAGCAAGCTGAGCTTGTCATGAATTTGTTTAATTAGGGCTTTATAAACGTCACTTCCAGAATCTTTCACTAATATTGTGACAAAAAACCACAGAAGAAAAACCAAACAATAGGACAGGAAGAGAAGCGGCGACAGGAACTGGAAACGAAAGAAAAAGGGATAGTTCAGAAAGAAGGATGCTTCCATGCAAAAGCGTTTCCGCCCTACTCTTCTATCAAGCTTTACATGGGGATCTTTATCGTGCCAGCTTAGCGTCCTCTCCGAAGGAGGTGCAGATCTTTGTCTGGCCTCTACCCTTTAACTTATCTGACATGGGTGACCCTACCCGAAACATAAGTTCCCGTCAGCATAGCTCTTCAGGTCATCAAGACGAACAAACCTCCCTACCGCGATAAGGTGTCTAGCACAGGGAAGAGAGCTTGTCTTGACATCTTTTTCCCAAAACATGGATCACATGTTCCATCTTTAATTTGTAAATTGTAACATATCTTTACACCTAAACATCATTCATCATGCAATCAACAGTGCCTGTTTCAGCGGCATAATATACATTTGTGTATAAGTCCCAAATTCAGTTTGTGAAGTACAAAAAGAAATTTGCATGTTGCAAATGCCTATAATAGCCTTATCTACATGAATATGTCAAAAGTCAAGCAATTGGGAAATATGGCTTGCTGTACAGACCACTTATTTTTTTCAAATGATGAAATTCATACCATCTTGATTCTACTGTAATAAGAATAGAATAAAAATTTCTGTTGAGGTCAGTTTTTCATCTTAAACTGTGAAATGTTTTTGGACATTTGATCCAACTGCAAAGTTTCTTTGTTACATTTAAATACTTCCGTTTAACTGGAATACATGCACTACACTAAACATGTGACTTTAACAGATTATGTAACACATATTTGTGGTAAGTATGATTTGCTTCCATATTGAATTAAATGCCATAGCAAGGAATTTGCAAAAGTTTGAAAGTGCTGTTACCTTGCATTTTTTGAACGAGCAGGTCGCATTGCAAAAGATGTAAAACAGAGGAATTGACAGGGACAGACAACTAGAACAGCAGTGTACCCACTAAGTCCTAGATTTAAAACTTCAATATTGGTGTCAACTGTTATGCCATGACATAGTTATATATAATCATTGAACTTGATTAAAGTGATAACCCACTAATAAGCATCTCGTGCCATCAATCTCTACCTTATGCAGGAAATAAAGCCTGGAGTTGAATGCAATTTACAGTGATTTTGAATAATTATGTATAATTCCCCATGCCATAACCCTTGGGCTAACATTAAGCTTTGTTGACTTTCATGTTTCTGCTGATTTTGATGCCTGCCTGTTCTGTTCTTCAGTGTTTTGCACCTGAGGTAACTAACCTTGGGCAAATCTTTGCACTGAATACTTCCATGTATATCCTCAGCCTGGTTTTGCAATGAACTGAAGTAATTTCTTAAAACTTTACACAGATATATGGTATGGCTTACTTTTAATTAAAAATTAATCCAAGTTTTAAGACAACAATTTATATAAGTATACCAGGCCAACCTAAGTAAGTATACTGCTTCATGTGGACTTCACCTACCCACCAAGAATGACAATGTTGGGACATTGAAGATGAAGAACAGAGAGGTTTGAAGTGGACATACTCAGGTATATACAGTTTATAAAAGTCATCAGTCACCACCAATTGGTATTCAAAAGTGAATGTGTTGCGTACATATTGAAAAGAAGTATCGACAAATGCATCCCCGAAATTTGGTGAAAAATCAAAATATTTAATAAAAAAATTTATTTGTTTTCAAAGAGGGCAAAAAAATCTAGGTTAAGATTGTGGCATTTTCATTGGATTGGTCTATTCAGAGGGAACAAACATAAAGTTAACGTTGGTCTCAGTGCATGATTATTGTAACTTTTTATCTAAAACATGTGAATTCTAATGTAAAGTTTTCTTTTCTTCCAATAATCACTCACGCTAATCACATTTTCTTAATAACAAGTACATTGTTTTACCGGGTATAAAGAAACAATTTGCTTTCTCTTTCTTAAACTCACTCATTGCTTGCACATAAAACTGACACCCATTCTTCACAGCAAATCTTTGCTACTGTTAAGGTCCTATAGAATTGTATGCAATTTGATATAATGTAGAGACACATTACAAGCCCCTTTTCAATATAATGTAGAGACACATTACAAGCCCCTTTTCAATATAATGTAGAGACACAATACAAGATCCTGTTCAATTTAATGTAGAGACACAATACAAGATCCTGTTCAATTACAATTAATGTAGAGACACATTACAAGATCCTGTTCAATTACAATTAATGTAGAGACACATTGCAAGATCCTGTTCAATTACAATTAATGTAGAGACACATTACAAGCACCTGTTCAATATAATGTAGAGACTCATTACAAGCCCCTTTTCAATATACTGTAATGTAGAGACACATTACAAGCCCCTTTTCAATATAATGTAGAGACACATTACAAGCACCTGTTCAATATAATGTAGAGACTCATTACAAGCACCTGTTCAATTACAATATTTATCTGAGTTATGAAAATCTCAAAGCTTCATGTGAAATACATGCAATTTACAGCATGTGTGCAAGATAAGGAAAATGAAAGATGACAGATACATGTAGCTACACAAATACACATTATAAAGCTTTAAATGATGGTTTAGAAGGAACGACTATAGATTATTCATTACTCTCCTAGGTTTGTGCACTACTATGGCCCAATTCTATGTGTATAAACATAATGAATAAATTAGTGTAGTTTGTTCTTGTTTTCCTTTGAGATGAATATCTCTTTCAAAATGTCAGAAGTACTGGCAAAAGGAGTATGATGTCTGCTTTTAATAGCTGAACTCGCTCCAGATATAGAGTGCTGTACCACTGAAATATCACGCTCAGACAAATGGGCATGCTACCTTGCACAGTCACAAAAATCTGACACCAAGTCAATCAGTTACTGTGCTACCAATCAAGGATGTTGCCAAGAAACGGGTCATGGCCAAAAGAGGAAAAATTTAATGATTTTGTGAGAAAACTATGTGTAATGACACACAAATACAATCAAGGAAGCAAAAGATATGTTGCATATACATGTATTCAAAGGAATTCAAGTTTATAATGAGGAAAATAATTCTGAAATACCAAATTGAATTTTTTCCATCAGTTCCATTGAATTCTTATTGAGATATAAATTTAGTCAAATGTTAACTTTTCATAAAACATTTACACTTTTAATGACTTTATAAAGTTTTCTTCTTCCAGCAAAATCAATATGTAAATCAATTGGCTTTGATAATACTGCACAAACAGCTGAGAAAAAAAACCAGCCTAAATGTATGGTGATACCAGTGGTCATGTACAGAAAATTAACATTACAAGATTCCAAATAAATAATACCAGCCAAAGAAGAAAAAAACACACAATTGGAGTACAGGATTGTTAAATTGAAATTACATGAGAGGAGGTGGGAATTATTTCCTGACAAGATGATCCAGCTTCTAGATTGTCCATTGATCAAATCAGATTAAATGCAAATGTCAACAGTGGACAAAAGCACTGTGTGTGCTCAACTCTCGGAGTGAGAGCTGGACAATATTAGGTCAGTTGTGCTAACAAGTGAAAGCAAACAGATGGTCAATTGAAGACAGATAATCTAATATAGAAGTTCCATCATGTATATATTAGGTTCCTATTGTTGTGACATTAGCATGTGTATCAGGGTTATTTCTGGATCTGAGGTCAATTCAATTATAAAATGTAGCAATATAACATTTTCTTCAGAAATCATGGTGAAATGTTAGGTTTCGCAAATATTTCAAAACAGAATTTTTTTTACAGGAAGGCTGAGTGCTTGATATTTAAGCTTATGCAAAGCCAAAAGATTTTAACGTCATCAACCATATAAGCATCCTTCCTTAATTGACCTTCAATTGACATACAAAGAAATGTGTTACAACCATATACCGGTACAAGTAATATGGCATTGTCAGTTATTTACCACTAGCTAAACAAAGTAAATACCCACATAAAATACTCCCTAGATTTTCTCCTTTTCTGGTACATAAGTATTTATACATCAATACATGTATTAAGCACTAACAGACAGTGCATGAAAACATCTATGTTTTTAACATTACGTCTTATCGGTAAATGGGGTTTTTAGCACCAATTTACTCTATGTACATTCACATATCCTGGCTCATTATAATCTGTTCTTATCTTGATCGTTGGGAAGTTTGTTTACAGCAACTCTTATGATAAACGTTGTTTATTAACTTAAACTTTGTAAATACATTTTAATTCATGTTTTTGTCAGAGGATTGTCTCAAATTTTGTATGAAATTTGTTTTCTACAGCAACACTGTGTGGGAAGACGCAGACTGTTGTTTACAAACCAGTGCCAGTCATATTTAGATTTTATTTCTTTATCTCAGTATGTTTGATAAACACTTTTTGACAATGTATCTCTAATCCTAGTTTTATTTTCATTTCTTTACGTCATACGATCTTGCTATATGTACAACGATGCATGTGAACAATGATAAATCTGCACAAACATGCAGCTGTCGTGTAAGAATCTAAACAAATGCTTATAAATGTAACTCCTAAAGTTCATATGCACTTAAACAAAAAATATTGATATGGTTGTCTCTTGATCTTAATTATGTTTGTGGGATAGTTTTATATATAACATTTTATTTTATGCCACAGCTGAGCTAAAAGTTCCATCTTCTACAATATTCATTAAAAATTCTTGAAATTTAGCCAAATCTTTGAAATACATGTATGCAATACAATATAGCCATATTTTACCATAGCTCTACAAAAGTGTGAAAAAACTATTCAACAATCTAATTAAATTGTCAATGTTGGGAGGAAAACAGGCTATATTGTGGGGAACATATGTGTATAGCCAAGATTATAGGTATATACATGAACATGTATATGACTATACCAATAGTCAAGGCCTTTTTGCTAGTCTTTGAGCTTGCAACCAGAGAAAATTTGTGAAACATTCCATTGGTAGCTATATGTTGATTTTTTTATATTTATCGGTGTCTACATTTCAATTATGGATGAAATTTCCTATTTGATTCAAAATTCTTTAAAATATGTTACTAACAAATTGACCAGGTTGCAGAAAACTTATTTTTCGAGAACTACTAAAAATGGGCATTTATAGGCAGAAAAGCAATGCTGCAGTATAATAATTTTCTTCTTTGATCTATGGTAATACACATGTATTTTGGAAACTAAAATAAAAGAAAAATCTATATTGGAATTTTTAAATAAGCAAACATTCTAATTCTAGTATAGGTATATAGTATATGACTTGGTTAGTCATGATTATATTAGCCTTCAAGATTAAACAACAAATGACATCGTCACAACAGGAAAGACAATTAACACTATCGACAAAGTGTTGGTCCACCTGGAAAGACTTTGCCGTTTTGAGTATGCCAACTACTTTTTTGGACATTATGAAATACCTAATGACAGCATACCTTGACTTTCACTCCGACCAGAGCTTCTGTTCCCGATATTGACTTTTACCACAGCTATAGGATGAGCATTGATTATAAGCTTTGTAATAAAATCTACAGAGAGTACCAGCATCAAGGCTCCCCCATATAAAACGTAGAGTTTGTGACAATATGGTCAGGGTATTATCACAATATAAAGGCATGCAACCTTACTCTAGGTTCAGTACATATTGATCCTATTGCTAAAATACAGATTTCATGATTTTAACACAATAAATTGGATATCACATGCTACAAAGCATGCACAACAAATGCGACTTTTTAATGCCATATTTCCCACTGAAGCATATTGAAGTGCATTCATTGACGGACTTGCATCACCTAAATATTTGTACCCAACAATTGCTACCATGCAAGCTTGAATTAAGTATGCTCATCCTGAAGTGCTGCCTTACTATATCATTCTGCCACAGAAGTATTTACATGATATCTAACAGCCTTGATACACATTTTACTGACATCAAGGCAAACTGTTCTTGTATAATTATATAATAACCCTTTAAATATTGAAAAAATAGCTTGAGCAAATAAGTAAGTCACATGATGATTGGCAATTTCTCAACTTAAGTTTGAAGCAACTGTGACATTCAAATCCCAATCTACAGACTATAAGACAGACATTTGAACGTCAACGTCAGCAATGTCCCTAAGATTGACAGTCTGCCGTCACATACATCGATATCCCAGCTCTGATGTCCCAATGGTATTGCTTTATAATCTTCACTTATGATCTGAAACATTGCCAATCAACTATAGTGACAGTGGCACTCTGCTTTCCTAACTTCTGTATGTTAAATAAAGTCATGTAAACACTTAAAGTAGCTCTTGTTCCACTAACTTACATAATCACTTGTTAAACTTACATTATCACAAAGTTCATTGTATTTACTTAATCTAGAAGTATTCCTTAAGATGTGAAAACTCCAAAATACACCTGTATCATTGTGTAGGCCGACATCATCATCAAATTACAATTTAGGCAATGTATTATTCATAAAGAGTTAAGGGGGAAATCTTTTTTGTTGTTGTTTTGCTATACAATGTAGACACAAATGTATCTACAAATGTACATTGTATCTACAAATGTATCACAATCTACATCTACATAAGGAGTATTACGTCTTTGTAACTAATATTTCACCAAGGTGATATTAAACAGACTTTTTCTGTGATATTTTAAGTCAAACTAAATAACCAATAAATATATAAACACACTTCTGTTAAAGAGCACACTGACAGTTTATGATTAATTCTATAAAACTTTACATTGTGTATTGAGTGTAGGTACATTAAGTTTTCACAAAAGAAACCTTATCAGGGGGAAAAAACATGCATAGATGAAGAATAACAAAGGGCAGACAACCCATATCAGGTTACTGTGAGCAAAATTTTGATACACCACATTAACCTATAAAAAAAATTCATATCAAGGTCATTAAAAGCATCCAACCAAAATGTGTAAGATCAAATTTTTGATCATATTTATACTTATAAACAAAAACAGTTCGGGTTGGTACGGGGAAATTATGAATGCTGGGAACGTCTAACATCCAATATCAAATAGCACACATTGACGTCATGAGATGTGCATCACATCAAACTTCTCCCTGCTATAACAATTACTATGTAAATCAATATAATTCATATAGCAATCTTGACTAAAGACATTCACTGTATCTTTATGACATATCTTTCTTATCATTATGACTCTTCATTAAAATTGGCTTTAGAAATTGTCTGAATTTCAGTCTTGTGGCCTATTTATAGCTCAAATATTGTGATTTTGTTTTTTGCAAGTTTCAAAACATCCTAAGTCTTTTGTCTGCTTGCTGAAGAATTGAAGAAACTTTGATGGTGCTTACCAACTGAAGCATCATGCCAAAGATACACACATATGACCATAGGTACTTGGGGTTAATGTGCATTAGCTCTGTGACAAACACTGGGTTCTATCCTGGTGATATGACATCTGAAGAGGCAATTTTGCATGATGTGACACAAATTCAAACACACTCATTAGAGTTTTCAGTTGGAAGTTTTGTAAAAACCTTGGTTCTATGTATTTTTGTTCTGCTTGTTGTAGTGTACAGATGGTTGACGTTAATTATTTCTTAGTGCTTAAAATCACTAAAAAAAAAACCATGACATAGAGACATGACATTCTAACAACTCTATTACTAAAATTATTCAATACATGTACTTTTGGTAGTTCAATGACAACTTAGTTAGCTTTTATGGTGTCTGTCTACTGCAGCATCGTGTCACAGATACAGACATGACATTCAAAGCGTTCTTGTTCTATTAAGACACACCCTGTCTTGTTCTATCAGTACCATATAACTTTTTAGGGGCTTTTCAATACCTCAGAGATTCTGATTTAATTACAAAGCTACATTGTACTTAACTTTTCCAGAACCATTCATTATTAGTTGTAATAAATAGTTGCTTCCAGTATGTGACTGTAACACCACAAAATTTGCATAAACATTTTTTTTTACACAATTTGCATTATAATTACTCTGAATTATTCTGTTGACCTTTGTTGCATTTTAACTGCATACTTCTAATACAATATTCAAGGTCACTTTTCAATACACTTTAATTTACTGATTCTAATGGGTTTTTCATGGTTAATTTGATTTCAAGAACTTTTCAATGCATATATGAAGCTTAAAATGTTAATAACTTCTCAAGCTTGTTACTAAGGAACCCTGATGTATGATAAAATGAACATTAAATGAATGTGTGGTATACATGTACAATGTATATTATATTTTGTACCTACTCATAAGGTCATACATTGGATCAAATTTTTAGAACAATTAAGTGAAAGATATTAAAGTGCTTAAAATCAAGTTTTCCTCTGCATGTACATGTATAGATGTTTCAGTTACCATATATCTATAACATCATGCATATCTAGGGCGTTAAGTAACAATATGAAAATGTATGCTATTCAGAATGACAATAGTCTAGGATTCATTATAACTCCATTACTGTCACTTTGTTTGACCCAAGTACCATGAAATTGACATGACATGCTAAACCTCTGTAGGTTTTCATCCTCTATTATAATATCTTCTTCTGCATATATATCTATCTCATAAACAAATTCTGACACAAATTACAACTTTTTTTAAATTCCCTGATATTTGTGCACGACTCATTTCTCAACATAAATTTAAGTTTTAAATTTCCTGCAACTAAAACAGATAAAATATACAAGTAGGCTACTATCTAGCAAGAAATATATGCAATGACATAAATTAATTTCACTCGTCCATTTAAAATGCGAAATTTTCCTATTCATTATGCAAAAATAGAACATTGTAATGTTCTCATAATTTTTATCATGAATAATGTCATCTTAAGATGTAAAAACACTTAATTTCACACTGCAATGGTAGTTCTTCTAAGAGTAGGTAAAATTTCAACATTTCTATGCTTGAGTTTTTTATACATTGTACATTTTTATGTAAATTTAGAAGTTACTCATTCGTCATGCATGTTCATTAAACTTTAACAATCTTACTCTGGATTCAATCATGAGATTTATATCTATGCAAAATTCTTTTTATACTAACATCTTATTAACCAAATTGAGGTAATAAAATCCATTTGAGCAAAACAAAAATTAATTCCCATCAGACAAAACGAAACACTACATACTATGTCATGTGTCAGATGCATTAAGTAGAAATTCAGTTTTAAATTAGATAAATATCATTTTATGTGTTAACTTGTTGAAAGATGTCTACTACAAATTGCAAGGATAAACTAGTAGCCATGTTTCTTCTCACAATCTGCTGACAGAATTTCAATTTAATTTCAAACAATCTAAATGTCATGATCATCATCATGCAATAAACAATAATTTGCTCTTGATAATTATTTGCACAGGTTGTATGCACTCTTAAGTCTCTGTATATCTTACATTTACATTCGATGTAATTTCAAAAAACAAGAAGAAATAGGATCAACAGAACATGTATGAAACGGTATAAAAACACTAAAATACTCAGTTCAAATGACTTAGTTCAAGAAGATTTCTGATATTTTTTACAGATTCCTTTACTGGTACTTTGTTAAACCAGATCACTATACAAATGTACATGTATATTACACAGCAGATTGTGCTTTTTTGAAACATTTCTATTTTGTGACTTAAGGTGTACATATACATGCAGCCAGTTTAAATTATGGACTTGATTTTTTATGATACTACTGTAGCTATGGGTCGGGTTCTGCATGGTTCTTCCTTCTGCCCCAACCTACAAATGAATATCTGGCTCCTAAGTCAATGATACTACTGTAGCTAGGGGTCGGGTTCTGCAGGGTTCTTCCTTCGGCCCCAACCTCTATCTGGCTCCTAAGTCAATGATACTACTGTACCTAGGGGTTGGGTTCTGCAGTATTCCTTCTGCCCCAACCTTTACCTAGCTCGTCAGTCAATGATACCACTGTACCTAGGGGTTGGGTTCTGCAGGGTTCTTCCTTCCGCCCCCACCTTTATCTGACTCTTAAGTTAATGATACTACTGTAGCTAGGAATTGGGTTCTGAAGGGTCCTTCCTTCTGCTCCCACCTCTATCTGGCTCCTAAGTCAATGATACTACTGTAGCTAGGGATTGGGTTCTGAAGGGTCCTTCCTTATGCCCCCACCTTTATCTGGCTCGTCAGTTAATATTACTATTGTTTCTAGGGGTCGAGTTCTAAAGGGTCCTTCCTTCTGCCCAACCTTTATCTGGCTCGTCAGTTAATGATACTATTGTTTCTAGGGGTTGAGTTCTGCAGGGTCCTTCCTTCTGCCCCAACCTTTATTCGGCTTGTCAGTCAATAATACCACTGTAACTAGGGGTTGGGTTCTGCAGGGTTCTTCTCCCCTCCCCAACCTTTATCAGGATCCTAAGTCAATGATACTACTAGTACTGTTACTAGGGTTCAAGTTCTGCAGGGTTCTTCCTCCTGCCCCCACTTATGTCTTCCTTCTTAGTAAATGATACTACTGTTACTAGGGGTTGGGTTCTGCAGGGTTCTTCCTTCCCCCCACCTTTATTTAAATCGTCAGTTAATGATACTATTGTTTCTAGGGGTTGGGTTCTGCAGATTCATTACTTCTGCCCCCACCTTTATCTGGGATCGTCAGTTAATGATACTATCGTTTCTAGGGGTTGGGTTCTGCAGGTTCCTTCCTTCTGCCCCCACCTTTATCTGGCTCGTCAGTTATGATACTATCGGTTCTAGGGGTTGGGTTCTGCAGATTCCTTCCTTCTGCCCCCACCTTTATCTGGCTTGTCA
>JAUMGZ010216335.1:0-11703 GCA_032359645.1 Pododesmus macrochisma
GTATATCTGGTTCATTTTTCTGTGTGCGCCCAAAGTTTTCTTATTGATTGCCAATGACAAGGGACTTACGGCCTAGAATATCGTCTGGTTTTCGATTTACTTATTTGCTATGTTCGGCTACATTTGCTCATAAATTATTTGCTATGTTTGGCTACATTTAGTTATAGATTATTTGCTATGTTGGGCTACATTTGGTTATAGATTATTTGCTATGTTGGGCTACATTTGGTTATATATTATTTGCAATGTTGGGCTACATTTGATCATAAATTCTTTCCTATGTTGGTCTACATTTGCTCATACATTATTTGCTATGTTGGACTACATTTGCTCATAGTTTTTTTTAGCTATGTTGGACTACATTTGCTCATAGATTCTTTGCTATATTGGACTACATTTGATCATAGATTATTTGCTATGTTGGGCTACATTTTATCATAGATTCTTTTATATGTTGGGCTACATTTTATCATATATTCTTTTATATGTTGGGCTGCATTTGTTCATAGATTATATTTGCTATGTTGGACAACGTTTGCTCATAAATTATTTGCTATCTTTGGCTACATTTGGTTATAGATTATTTGCCATGTTGGGCTACATTTGGTTATAGATTATTTGCTATGTTGGGCTACATTTGGTTATAGATTATTTGCTATGTTGGTCTACATTTTGTTATAGATTATTTGCTATGTTGGACTACATTTACTCATAGATTATTTGCTATGTTTGGCACCATTTGATCATAAATTCTTTCCTATGTTGGGCTACATTTGTTCATAGACTATTTGATATGTTGGACTAAATTTGCTCAAAGATTCTTTGCTATGTTGGACTACATTTGCTCATAGATTATTTTCTATGTTGGACTGCATTTGCTCATAGATTCTTTACTATATTGGACTACATTTTATCATAGATTATTTGCTATGTTTGGCTACATTTTATAATAGACTCTTTTATATGTTGGGCTACATTTTATTATAGATTCTTTTATATGTTGGGCTACATTTGCTCATAGATTATATTTGCTATGTTGGACTACATTTGCTCATAGATTATTCGCTATGTTGGGCTACATTTGCTCATAGATTATTTGCTATGTTGGGCTACATTTGCTCATAGATTATTTGCTATATTGGACTATTGCTTTCCTATTGTCCATCAACATTTTTTTTTTCAAAACTTTATCGTTTCATTCTTTTTTCACTCATTCTAATGTAATTTTTTCTCATTGTTATTTTTCATTTAAAAGTTGCAAATTGGTTAGGTCAAAATCATCTATTTCTGTTAGCGAATAATTGTTTCCAATGCATTTAAGCCGACTTCATGAACTACAAAGTTGTCAAGCGATTCACTTTTCTTGTACCATAAAATTTTACATTTGAATTATGTTTTTAAATATTTCTTATTCATCGCAGTAATCACGACGACAACGACGACGACGACGTCGGTACCTATAAGGACTCGCCCACCAATAGTGGTACCACCGCCCAAAGGTGAGTTTTCATATCAACGCTTTACAATGCGATAAAAGTTTGATTTTACAAGTTATTGTGTTGCCTTGTAAGTGGCAGAATATTCGACCTGTCCAAACAAGTGATTAATCAAAAACTTACAAAGGTGGTTGGGCGGTAGGGAAGATAAAACATGACACAGAAGAACGATATATGTGTCACTGAAAAGAAAAAAAACTATATGAAACGATGACAATAAAAAACATCTTAAACATAATCCGTTATTTGTTTTAAATCAAAACAGAAACAAAAATGCATGTTATGTGAGACACCGTTTAAAACCTCGTAGTTTGACCGTTAAATTAAAACGCCTGGCGTGAAACAATCTTTATAACATACCTGCTCCTTTACTGTTAAATTAATACGCCTGGTTTGAAACAATCTTTATAACATACCTTCCCCTTTACTGTTAAATTAATACGCCTGGTGTAAAACATACCTGCTCCTTTACCGTTATATTAATACGCCTGGTGTAAAACATACCTGCTCCTTTCAATATAAACCATTTAATAAAGACGCTTGAGCGTTCTAATAAACAAAGTGCGTTAAGTTTCTTTATATCCTTATTTTAAAAATAGTTTGGCGTCGAAAATGGAAAGACATCAGCACAGTACTATTTGTGTCTGCTTTTAAGGCGTTTGTACACATATTAACAAGACAATAAGATCAATGAATCTAAGTAAACTCTAATATTGAATAAACCTTGAAAGTTACAAAGTTTGATATCTCGATTGACATTTTTACTTGTAGGAAAGCTTTGTGACGTACCTGGAGACATCGTTATTGTTATGGACGGTTCTGATAGTATAAGTGATGCAGATTTCATCCGCCAGAAATCGTTTGTTGCCAACTTGATTGACAACTTTGAGATCGGTTCAGAATCCATACACGTTGGAATGGTTGTCTTTAGCACATTGATCGGCGACGTGGTGAGTCTGAAGCCAGCCAAAAGTAAAGTTATGTTAAAAATAATGGCTTCCGGTTTACAACATCCCAAAATTGGTACAAACACAGCGCTTGGAATTCAGCGTGCTATACAGATGACCAAAGCACAAGGAAGATCTTTTGCACCCAAAATTATAGTCGTAATCACAGACGGTAGATCTAGCTCCCCACAGAAGACGATAGCACAGGCCAACTATGCCAAGAATGAAGGCATTACAATGATCGCTGTAGGTGTTGGAACCCAGATTTTCAAAGATGAGCTTAGACAGATCGCAACCAGCGCGAGAAAAGTGTTCGAAGTATCCGACTTCAGTTCCCTCCCTTTGATCATAGCCTCCATGAGGGATCTCATCTGTCAATGTAAGACTCGCTTTATACCTATCTCATCTGTCAATGTAAGTCTCGCTTTATACCTATGATGTATATTACTTAACACTACCCCATTGTCTGTTTATAAGATTTGATTTAGGTAGTTAACACCGCGTGAGTTGGTTTCTTCTTCTTTTCAATGATAATTTTAATCACGCGACATTTAAAACAGTTTTTTGCTGAAAGTCCCTCTATTTCATTTGTTTGTAATTTCTCGATTTTTTAAAATTATAACAGATTTATGGTATCAATTATTCGCCTATATCGAAATGGTTAAATCAAGTTTTTTTTAACTATATTTCGGTGATTTAATAATTTACTGAGTTTGTTAAATCGAGAAAATATCGAAAATTTTAACCAAGCAAACAAAATGAAATGTACAGTATTTCATTTTGAGATTTTATTCCAACTAATTTTCTCTGTGTAAATCTAATAAAAAAGCTCCCGCGTGTATACATGTTGTTTATTTGAGTATCTCTTTTATGCTTTTGCATATCGTTACAAACTACATATACAGAGTATTTTCCCTAAATGATGATGAATTTCCCTTTACATGTTGTTTCACTACTCTCCATTTATACTCTTCGTTACATATGATAACTACCTTCTTAATTTGATTTTTGTATACTTGTAATTTTCTGTTTTGCTTTTGTCTTACAGCGATTACAACAACAACGTCCACAACTGAAATGCCAACACTACCACCGTCACCCGTTCCTCCACCGAAAGGTTTGCAATGCTTCATTTAGTTTTCATCTTCATCATCTAACAGCTGTACAGAACATGACATTCAACGTTTTGTTTTCGGTTTTTGTGGTTGGATTTTTTTCTCTTTCTTTCTTTCTTTCTTTTTTTTTCTTTTGTTTGTTTGTTTGTTTGTTTATTTTACAAGTTTTACTAAAAAAGCTTCAATATTTGTTGATATTTAAGTATTTAATTTTAACATTGATATTCACTTTTTAAAAATAACATTTATTCGGTTTTGTTTTCAGATTTGATTTGCAACGTTCCGGCAGATGTTGGTTTCTTACTGGATGGCTCCGACAGCATTGGAGACAGAGATTGGGTCAGAGAGAAAAATTTCGTCGCCAATCTAATAAATAACTTGGACATAGGGTCAGACACAATTCATGCTGGTATCGTAGTTTATAGTACTCTGGTCGGAGATACAATATCCTTGACACCGTTCAAGCCAAAACAATTGCTCATGATCCTAGCAAGGAACCTGAAACAACCGAAGATCGGTACGAATACTGCAAGAGGTATAGAGCGCATGGCCAAAATGCTTCGTGAACAAGGTCGACCAAACGCTCCAAAAGTCATGATCATTGTCACTGATGGTAAGTCCTCGTCTCCAAGACAAACGATAGCACAGGCGAACAGAGCGAAACGGGAGGGGATAACAGTGATTGCCGTCGGTGTAGGAACGTTGATCTTTAGAGAGGAATTGAGACAGATTGCCACGAATGACCGAAAAATGTTTGAAGTGTCTGACTTCAAGTCTTTAAGGCGAATCATCGTAACACTGAGGGATTTGATTTGTCAAGGTAAGTTTTTCTTTATGTGTGTCCACGTCTGTGTATATACTGTTTTATGATTCCTGCGATAAAGATATAATCTATCTCCGTTATATATAGGTGTTTTTTATCTCGTTAAGAACTCTTCTTATAATATCTACGAATATGGAAATGTTTAGAAAATATAAAAAATATATCAGTCTATACAAATTCAGAAAAAAAACTTTACAACGTTTTAGTCTTTTATTTGACTTTTATCGGATATTTTAAAACGAAAGTTTGTAAGTTTTTCGAAGAAAGTTTTTTTCGCCATACGCTTCTTTGTTAAGATCTGTCGCCATAAGACAATACAAGATTGTATAAGCGTTTAAAGACAATTAATTTGAAATATAACCAGGACATATTCTGACTTTCCTGACTTATCCGGTCTTATTTCAAAATTTACATTCTGCTTATAAAGTTGTATAGGGCATAACATAAAAAGTAATTATACGGTACTAAATAGCAATTCTTAAGAAAAAAAATTCACCCATGAAAAAATGAGTCCTCGGTCCTGAGTGATAGGTGTGTTATGTATCGTGGGTTACGTCATGTCTTATTATAGTTGTCACGCATCCTTACATGACAGGCATGACAAGTCAGTCCTCTGAAGATCAGATTAACACGTAAATCCTATTTCACTTTTTATGTTATCAATAAATTTTATGTAGATCAAACGAAAAACAGAAAGTTGTTTATTAGTTCACAATATTAACAACAACACGGCGCTTTTATTATGACAACACATTACTTTTAAACTAACAAGCTTCATGGTGTAAAACAAGTGAAAGTGCTAAATCAAAAATCACAAACATTTGAGATATGAAATATGATGTTTACAACAAATGACGTATATTTCATTATTACACGTGAAAAGGTTATTCCGTAAAAAAACCTAAAACACTTGAAGCTGTATGTAAATATAGCCCGTTAACAAGATGTCTCTGACGGACTCTGACATGTGGTTCAAGAGCGTGCAGCAACATTTAGTATCAACGAACTCTACATTGTCAACATAATTAATGATTTCTCCCGCCGTTCATGCTTATTTCTGCCTTTGTTTTATTTCAACATAACGTTGTTGTTGAAATGTTGTTGAACTTGAGTTTTTGGTATTTCATTTGTTCAGTTTTATCCGGACATACTTTATTTCAGTGTAAATGAATACGAACCCTACTTAGCTAGGTTTCTTGTTGTTGTTAAAAGTTTGTTTTATCCAGCTTCTGGTCAGTATGACATCGGCGTAGAGTTCTAGTTTCCTGTTTATGCTTTGTTTTATCCAGCCTTTGGTCAGTATGACATCGGCGTAGAGTTCTAGTTTCCTGTTTTCATATACAAACTTCTTTATAAATCTATATAAAATTGATTAACTGAAAGTAAATCTTCTTTGATAAATAGAAAATTAAACATGCAGAAAGTAATTGTGTAGATTATTCGTTAACTTGGACTGCTTTGTTTTTATCTGACAAACCATGTCATATCTTCCTTGAAATACGACCATACAAGCAGGGTAACCATGTTAACAACTATTTACAACTGAAATTTAAAACATCGACTAATATCTATATATAGAACTCGTCAGATGATTATTAAATATATTTTGGAGATCTCATGATCTAATTTCTTATTTCTTTTCAAATTCAATAATCTTCCATTATTAGTATAACGTTTTGTTTGTCCCCCGGCGGCTTGTTCATGCCTTCGGGTCACTAGTGCATATTAATTCTAATATAGGGTCAAAATCATGAGCCAACCAACGGCTATAATTGAGTAATTGTTTGACACAGAAACCTGCTATTTATGGCACAAATTTGATAATAATATTCCCTCAAATAATGCAATCCGTCTGCACTGTTCACCTTTCTTCTGCATTGACATAGACAAGTAGACGTTCCATGTGACATGTCAATCAATCAGAGAAAGGGCGTGCCTGGAATTATGCCCAATCAACGCTCTCTATTTGCCTTCAAGCGTTTTGCGCTCCGCAACTCAAACGAATACACACGATCTAGATCCACAGGCCGTTAATCAACATCTTCTTGGTGCTTGCATCAGACCATCATAATTACGTTATACCCACGGGGTTAAGTTATCTTGTAAGGATTAGTTATTAGAAACTATATTTCATTTACAAGCCATGCATATATACAGTACACAAGAAAAATGAAGAAGGAGGGCATAGGGTTTCAATATTTGATTGTTTTTCATACCACTCTATACTCCTATGTAGAAAAGATATTACGAAATCGTTCCATCAGCATTTTACTTTCTCAAATCATGTCTGACCCTGGAAAATATGAAAAAGACTTGCATACTAGGTAATGCTGGTTTTAAGTTTAAATTTACCACGGTTTGATTATTGCTTTAGCAAAACATAGAATACAAAAACCCACATGCCAGGAAGATAACATATGTTTTACAGGAGTATCAATTCTTAAAACACATGCATTTCCTGAATGTGTTCTCTTAGTTAGTGTTGGAATCAAAATAAGCTAAATAAAGTCAGAACAAGTTGTTCACTCTGATGTTAATTATAATCGCGAGTATTCAGTTATTAAACATTTTACTCCACGTCCACATTTTATTTATCGTCCATATCGTTTGAAAAAACATGCATGTGGTTTGTGGAATTGTTTAACTATTAGGCTCTTAGAATTCTATTTCAATTGATACGTCAATGCGACTAGCTCTGAAAATGAAGCGTACAGATAACTTTTATAAGAATTGGTTATTTTTTCTAGTTCACGTATTATTAATTCTATCCCGATCTGCTGAAAGCTTTTTATGATCTGAAACAATTTCAATTTCGTTAGACTTAAATATTTCGGAGTTGCAAAACGCCTATTAATTATTAATTAAAAACGTGTCGAATTATAATTATTTTTCTTATAAACGTGTTGTTGATGTTTTTAACGGTGTTGATACTTTCAATGATGTTGTAGTGATAATTGTGTCATCTTGTGCTATCTCTATGTCATGTTATTCATTTTCTTATTTTAGTTATCACAACAACATCATCAGTTGCAATAACGACGACGACGCCCATGCCACAACCATCTACACTGCCACCTAGTGAGTAAAGTCCGATAACTCTCTGTATCTTTTACAAGATCTATTTTATCTTTAATGATGCGTGAGCCATTTTAGATAAGAAAAAAAACAACGTAAGAAACAGCAATATTGTTATAATAAGATTTTTTTAAAATATCGTAAACTGACCACGTTTTTTGGTGTTCACATATTTTCAGTGACGTCAGCGTTTGATATTTCATAATCATAATGTTTCATTCTTTCCATCAGTTCCTGAATGTGAAGTACCTGCTGACATTATGTTCATGATGCATGGATCACGTGACATCAACAATAATAATTGGGAATTTAACAAAAAGTTCGTTGGATCTTTGGTCAGAAATTTATATGTGCGCAAGGCAGGCCATAACATAGGAATGCTGGTTTACAGTCAGAGAGTGGGGGATCGCATGGGCCTGAGACCGTACAAGGAGGCATTCAGTATAGAAAATGTCATCAATGGTTTGAGTCATCCGGGCACTGGAACAAACACAGCAGCAGGTAATACCTGGTTATCGAAGCCAAATGTCATTAATATCGTATCCTATTTTCATAGATGTATTCTAACAGAAATTGTTTAATATTTTATATTTGAACTCCATTTGAACCCCATCGTTAAACCCCAAAACATGGCCAATAAGTGTTAATTTTGGAGCAATCAGAAATCAAGAACTGATTTGGAATAATATGACCAGTTTAAGGGTGAAAAATAACAATTACATGTATGTTGAATTTTATATTGTAACATAAAATGTTGTTGATTGCCATCTTCACTGACGTCAATCTTATAGAGACAGATATCGGGGATTTGTATTTTTGTGCAAAACATTACGACCTTGTTTTGGTCATTTTGAAAGATCAGGCAACTTACACTTAACATGTTGAACACTTGCATATTTATCTCAAACAATGTTTCATTAAATTATAAGTTTTAAAATATTGAAAAGGTACATAGATATCAAAATTCAACACGAAATAGATATTCTAACTCGAAGAGAAACAATATTACCCATAAGGACGAAAAACAAAAGATACAATTACATTTAATTTCGTAATTTACTATATTTTATTGAAATGATTTCATTTCAGCTCTTAGCAAACTCAGGAAAGAGTACACGTTTCACAAAAGACCAGGAGCCCCCAAAGTTGGTACGTATGATTGATGTCTTTATTTCATTCATATGATCCAAACGTTAGTACACATATCTGTGTGTTGCTGTATACCAGATAGTTTCTACCAGACGGCACCCATAAGTCAAGGGTTAGCTTCTTTATTGTTGTTATCTAAAGGTGAATTATGAAAAGTACTTGATTTTTTCCATGGACGTATTTTTGCAGTTTTGTGATAAGATTTCTCCGGTATTCTGTACCTTAGACATTTTTTGTTTCAGCTAACACAATTTTGAGCTTTTTTAATGCAAATCACTATCGTGTTTGAGTCACCACAGTTCCTGGCCAATGTCACTATCGTGTTTGAGTCACTACAGTTCTTGGCCAATGTCACTATCGTGTTTGAGTCACCACAGTTCCTGGCCAATGTCACTATTATGTTTGAGTCACCACAGTGCTTTGCCAATGTCACTATCGTGTTTGAGTCACTACAGTTCTTGGCCAATGTCATTATCGTGTTTGAGTCACCACAGTGCTTGGCCAATGTCACTATCGTGTTTGAGTAACCACAGTTCTTGGCCAATGTCACTATCGTGTTTGAGTCACCACAGTTCCTGGCCAATGTCACTATCGTGTTTGAGTCATTACAGTTCTTGGCCAATGTCACTATCGTGTTTGAGTCACCACAGTTCCTGGCCAATGTCACTATCGTGTTTGAGTCACCACAGTGCTTGGCCAATGACACTATCGTGTTTGAGTCACCACAGTTCTTGGCCAATGTCACTATTGTGTTTGAGTCACTACAGTTCTTGGCCAATGCCACTATCGTGTTTGAGTCACCACAGTGCTTGGCCAATGTCACTATCGTGTTTGAGTCACCACAGTTCTTGGGCAATGTCACTATCGTGTTTGAGTCACCACAGTGCTTGGCCAATGTCACTATCGTGTTTGAGGCACCATAGTTCTTGGCCAATGTCACTATCGTGTTTAAGTCACCACAGTTCTTGGCCAATGTCACTATCGTGTTTGAGTCACCACAGTTCTTGGCCAATGTCACTATCGTGTTTGAGTCACCTCAGTTCCTGGCCATATATAAATGCGAACATCTCCTTAGTGTCATGAAAACAGGAAATAACAATTTTCGAAAGGTATAAAAGAGCATCATGCTAGGTTTTGATCAGTAAACAGTAATTTTTTTTGAGAACACGCTATAAGACTACTTATGTGGAATATGGTAGCATATCCTCTTCTGAGAAAATTAGATAGAACGAAAACATGCTTCACTCGTCCTATCAATTTTAATACCAATTGTCAGAAAGAGGGTTCACAATCAACTATAAACCGGGAAGATAGAGTAACAGCATATGGATGTACACATAGTTGCGTTTCTGAATACTAAATAAGTATGTTTGTCCTGAAAATGATGACAGAAGAATGACATGTCATTGCAACCAAAATGACGCAAGTCGATACATTTTCTTTTTCCTCTTTGATCCTCCGACAATATATTTTTCTCCCAAAAATCCGTAATCCAAAGTTATTTTTTGTACGAACGTCGTAAATCGTTCCGCGGAGATGTCTGACATTGAATAATCTGTGATGTATTTTGATGTGCAGTTTTCATTGCGATTGAATTTTTTTCTTTTGTCCCTCTGATATTGATGTTTTTCCTTTTTTTGCTCACTTCATTTTTTTCTAACTTTGTCCTTTTTATTAATTTCGTGTTAAGGTGTACTCATAACTGATCGACGGTCAGGGAATCCAGTACAGACCAAGGCTGAAGCTGACCTTGCTAAGGCTGCTGGAATTCAGCTGATAACGGTGGGCGTTGGACCAGACGTTGACCTCGGTGAACTCGGAAGTATCGCAACAGATACTAGAAAACTCTACCGGACCGGAAGTTATAGAGATCTGGAGAATATTATGCCTGCAATTCGAAACTTAATCTGTGAAAGTAAGTTTAACATCTTTTATTTTCCACCATGTTGTGAATTGATCAGTAGGTTGGTAACGACTTTAAATAACGAGGTTTTATTCATTGAAATGGAAGTAACAACAAACATAAACATAACTTTAACATCATCAGTTTTTACAGCAATGTATTCCCCGAGTGGTTTATTAATTAAACAGGCAACAATGCCACGAATGGAAACCATGCGTTTTTTTTACACATCAAGGTTATTGGCAAAAAGGAGCAACATGTCATATTCTTGTGTGTAAAACACATGATTCGCATGCGTTAGTAGCATGGTTTTTTGGGAAAACCATGTGTAAACCATGTGTTTTTTTTCAACATGGAAATTGGAAAAAAGAAGAAACATGTTATACCCACATGTTTTATACAGCCAATTCCAATTTGATTTACATGTGAACAACTATCATTTCGTATATACATGAGTGTAGAATTGTAACCATATGTGCCACATATACAATTGTTCGCTCCTTTTGTTAAACATGCAAAAACGCATGGAAATACTCATGTCATATACACTGTATAATATGAAAACCATGTGGTTATCACATGTCATTTACGCATGGTTTTAGTCTAACATTAAAACAATGCGTTTCACATGTGATAATGACATGGAAAGAGCAACGCGTGGCAACCATGTGGGGCATTTTGCCTTTGTAGGTGTATTTTTCAATAATAACAAATTGCTAAATTCATTTAATTTATTGTCAGTAAAATGTATTATGCTTTCTTACTTCCAGCTATTACAACACCAGTAGTAATAAAGACAACAACACAGGCTCCACCTCCTGTGTCTACCCCACGTGGTGATTTCACAGGTACATATTTTTCTCTATGTCCTCTTTAAAAACGATTTTGTAGATACGTATTTATCCTTTCTTCGTAAACTCCAGTGGTGATTATACAGGTTCGTATTTAACAAGGCTGTGTCCTTTTGACGTGGTTATTTCACAGGTGCGTCCTAAACCTCCTCTGTCCTATAACTAACCTTGACGTGGTTATTTCACAGGAGCGTCCTAAACCTCCTCTGTCCTAAAACTAACCTTGACGTGGTTATTTCACAGGTGCGTCCTAAACCTCCTGTGTCCTATTACTAACCTTGGGTCACAGGTGCGTCCTAAACCTCCTCTGTCCTATTACTAACATTGGGTCACAGGTGCGTCAT
>JAUMGZ010216346.1:0-11703 GCA_032359645.1 Pododesmus macrochisma
CGTCAAACCAACCAAATGGGTGAGAGGACCCCGCTCTCGACCCGAAGCCCAGTACATGTATTCTGTGGTCAAAAAATAATAATCCAGAAATTCAATTCAAACACATTCATGGAATGGCCAGTGAATTCATTATTTCTTATAAGATAGCAAATATCTCTCTTTGAATGCATAGAATATAGATATGTGCTGGTTAAATCTTGATTTGACCATGCGTGATCGATATTTTTATTCATATTATATGTTCAAATAGATACTTACCCTGTTTTAATTCGTAATTAATATGGTGCAGGCAATTGAAATTTCTTTGAGCTATGTATGTGAACAATGACGAATTTAATATTGTTCTTTGTCAATTCCTAAATTGCTTTGCTCTATTGATTCGATCGTGAGAGCTGTTTTCACATTGTTGATAGGCAAACGCATCATAATGTCACATGTATGATGTTTCTTGCCATTGTCAATTGTAGAGTTTTTCGCTTGTAGTTCTTGTAGTTTTGCAACGTTGCCGAACTCAATCCAATATAGCTACCATGACTCCTGATTAACGAAGACCTTTTTGACTTCTTGTCAACAGTTACTTGTCATGTTTTCATGAAATTTGGTTAGATGTTCCTTCCATGGTTCTCTTTTTTTAGAATTTTGTCAGTTGTTCAAAAATGTCATCCAATATTGCCGCCACGGCTTCTGATAAGAACTTTTTGATTCTTTTCAAGAACCGTTGGTTAGATATTTATGAAAATTGCATGGTCTAATTTCAAATTTGTGTGCGACGTTGCCGTACTCTATAGTCGTCATAGCTTTTGATTAGCTGATGCATTTTAAACTTTTATTCATAAAAATAGAATGAATGGAATCAACAGAACGAGAAACATTGACAAACAAACAATAGCCGCATCAAGCAATTCAGCACCAGAAAGAAACGAAATAAATTGACGTCACAATAATATCCAAAACTAGTTATCCATGCGGACGGACCGACTTAGAACGGTCACCCAGCACGAAACCAGGCGAACCAATATTGTAGTTATGGTCTCTGATTGACCGAGACTTTTTCAAGTTCTACTCAGAATTGGCTGATCTGTTTCATGATACTTTTAACAGACGTTCGTTGTTTGAAGCAAAACTGATCAAGCTAGCATTTTTGTGGATAAGCACATCAATTAAAGGATACATATTTTCAAATGCAATACACTCTGGGAGTTTGACATAGTGTAGCAGGAAACACTTACCATATCGCGAGCACCTGGTTTCGCTTCTTTAAAAGAAGATTGTGATGTTTCAATTTTTAGTTAATTAATGTATATTTGGTTCATTTCTCTGTGTGCGTCTTAAGGTTTGCCAATGTCCATGGACTTACTTACGGCCTTAGAATATCTTGGTTTTTTGATTTACTATTTTATTGTATACAATGTACTGATTGTTCAGTAAATCTAGTGGCAAGATTTTCATTCTTTGTAGATGTATGCAGGTGGACATCAAGGCTCAATCGGTCTCTTGTTCGTGGTTGTGTTTTTTTTAGTTTGATTATATTTTTGCATGAGACCAATGTTTTACCTTGGTTTGCCAAAAGGTCTCTGGACTTATGATTTACCAAATGATGCTTTGGTTTTGCTTTGGAATTTTACTATACAATTCCTTCAATTTAGTGTAGTTTTAACTGAATGTGGTTTCTTGAACTATGCATAACGATTACATATCCTGTACAACAAGTATATTCAAGCTTGATAAAAAAAAATCAAACGCATCTGATGACCTAAATGGAATACTTTTAATAAGCACTATAAATGTTTATTTGCCACCATTATATATATATGATTTGATTAGATAGTCATTGCACTGGAGAGAGAGAGAGAGAGAGAGAGTACTGTTTTTATATATACTATAGCTTGCATAAACAACTGAGCCATAAGAACTACTTGCGGGTTTTCAAGATAAAATCTGATTTTTTTTTTTATTTCATTTCCTTCAAAGTTTCCTAGACTCTTCACCCCAAAACATTCAACAATACATTTAGATAACAACATATATCAACATGTCACGATATACATAAGTAATTTTAATCATAAACATGGGTACCTTCGTTCTTAATCTGGCATCACAAAACAGAATCCAGACCCCATTAAAAGATTACTTTACGAGGCGACATATGAAGTTCAGTGATCCTTTGTAGATTGTTCATTTATTTACGCGATAATTCGCGATACTGAGACATCATAACAGTGATGCCAAACGTTAATAAAACAAACAAAACAACAAACAATGACTTGGATTTCTTTAATATTTGGTATTTTCTCTTTTCAGAGTTGAATAAAAGTATTATTTGAGTTAACATAAATATTGTGCACACGTCGACACGTCAAATAAAGAAGAGAATAAGAGAATACAAACAATTTCTAAATTTAGATAGCCATAGAAAGTTAAAGACTAAAACAATCTTCTCATGAAAGTACAACATTGAGGCAATATGCGAGTGTTTCTTTATAAAATATAATCCTGTAGACCACATGCTGTGATAAAACACAGGTAGACATGGCACGTCTGTTTGTAGACATTGTCCAAATGTAATTTTCTTGTGAAAGTTATAAAACTTTGAACTGGCACTGAGATATCAAGGCGAGTGACACATATACAGAAGGAATGCTAAATATTTGCGATAATCAGGTTAAGTGTCATGTTTTTTTTAATAGAAATAGAAGTTTTCCCCTTTTTTTGTTTGATATCTGTTTCATTTCATTTCTATTAAAATTCCTTTTTTCGTCGGCTTCCATTTTTCTATTTATCACTGACGCTAAAAAGATTTTAAAAAATACTACAGCCACGATGAATTAAAAATGAATGGATTGGATATTCATATCAAGTATCAAACAATGTCAGATACCCTTAGAAGCAAACGATGTTTCGTCACAGACGTGTGATGAGCTATACTTAGTTGGTAATTGGCTAAAGTTTAAGGTTTTGAAAGAAGTCCGACTAGCAATCAAAATGGTAAGAGCATTAGAATCCAATCTTTTTTTGAAGAGGTTTAGACAGGGATCAACAAGATCACGCAGCCTGTCAGCATACAGATTGTGTAACATCAGAGGCGGATGTATATTGCCAAGTAAATTCAAAAAAGTTTTAGTAAGTCTTATTTACGAGAAAAAAGTCTTATGTACAAGATGATAAGCCACCGTTTTGATAACGCCACCATATTGTCTTGAAAACCAAAAAATGATTAATCAGCAACTGTTTGAATCCAAACATACAAAGATATCTTCAAAACCATTTTTACAACTTGACTTGAACATTTAATTAAGTTACGTAGAATGCACGAGCGCGTTAAAGGTACGTGTAATGTCCAGTTACATAATGGGGAGAACATTACAGCAACATGATAATGGTTGAATGGTTGATGAGAAGCAGAAAAATGAACAATTGCATTTAAATGTTTGAAACAAATTAACATTTGCATTTACAAATAATTACAATTAAACCTTACAGTTATTAACTTATACGCGGTGTCAAAGTTGATGTGTGGCATTGGCCGGTTAATTATTAGACGCTAACACTTAATTAGAAATGACGTGAAAAACAAACATGTATGGGGCTGGATTTTAGAACTTAGAGCGTTATCACAAAATGCTTCAACACATAATGATTCGCCAGCACAAGATGAAGCTTTGTCTCGCGACGTTAAAGTAGAAAATGGAAGCATAAAACAGGAAGAAATTGGATAAACAGAACAAAGTTTATCGACAAACAAACAATAGCTGCATCAAAAAGTCACCACCAGAATGAACTTAACTTGAGACGGGCATTTAAAAATGACTTCAAACCAATTAAAGGGGTGAGCGTGCCTCGTTATGGACCGAAAACTATGCTCCGAATGAACTGTCATCAACGGACTTGAAAACGAAAAAGAAATGAGAATAGATAGGTCCCTGATAACTCAAAGCTGCGAAGCCAAAAGAAGTGTGTGTGTGTGTGTGTGTGTGTGTGTGTGTGTGTGTGTGTGTGTGAAAAATAACACACAGAACAAGACGCAGCTATTGTACAAGACAGTGTCAAAATAATGCCGAATTTGAATCAACATTAGACATATTTGATTGAGAAAAAAACTGAATTAAAGTAAAATTGGATCAACTGCTCATCGTATTGCATGCTCACTTACTTATGTAAAAGTAATACTTGCTCCGTTGTAGAGGAGTAAGCGATCTTTCGGTTACAGTCGAAATTATATTAACGAGTTGCGTTTTGACATTCTTCAAAAGAATAAATAACAAACAAACACTGTTTTTAAATCTTACCACAACGAAGGCACGATGTCAGCTACTTTTGATTATCTTTATATAACCACCGATTTCTCAGAGAAAATTTGAAATTTCAAACTACGCTAAACCAAACAAATAAGACATAAATCACAGCTGAAGCAATGCCACAAATGGTCAAACAAGACATAAAGACACAAGAAAAACAAAATAAGTACAAACACGGATCACAGACGTAATAAAAGAACTGAAAACCAAGTACTCCGGCCAATATTACATGCATGATTTTTCATTAAATACGTTTGTCTGGTATTAATGCATCCTTAATCCTTTGCTTTCTTAAAATAAACCAATCAACAACACAACTTCTGTTTGTCCATGACTTTATCACTATTTATTGTTCTGTTTGTTTTTTCATCCATTAAACAGAGATTTGTAGCGGAAACAAAGCTTATTTAATGCATAACAAACCATCGTAAATTGTTTTTATGACGAGTTTAATGCCGACTTTTTGTAACATACTTTACCATACAATTGTCTGATATAGTTGTATTGTGTGCGAAATGTGTAGATTCAGATGTTAATCCTTGTATAATCAAACTACTTGGGGCACTACAAATAATGCATTCAGTCGTTAAATTTGAAAAAAGATTTATACATTTAATGTCTCCATGGCACGAAAAGATAAAAAAAATAAGACTTAAGTGGGAAGAACGACCTCCGCCGTATGGTGTTTTCCTCTGTGTAGCCCTTTTTTAATTTTCAATTTGATTGAATATGTTGTGCCTAGTAATTTCGCAGTGCGAGAAAAAGCTCTTAAGAGATTTAGCTTTGCTGAAAAGGTAATTTGGTTATTTGGCTTTCGAAGATATATTGTGCTTTATCATGTCATGTCTGAGAGGGAGGCACACTTTCACGTAACAAACATATTTACATACGAAGTTCAAATATAGTAAACTTGGGAACATTAAAATGACGAGGACGTGTCTTAAAGGGTCTCAATTGTGATTGAAATAATGTTCACACTTCAAGAGTACAGGGTTTCGCTTTTTCTGGTCCGTAAAGTTTTGTCTCCAGTTTTGATGATTTTAAAAATGAATTTTTGTCGTCTCATTATTGCTTCCGTCTTGATCACTGATAAGTCTCTTTGGCAACACTTATGAATAACAACAATTGCTATATATCAATTAGTATGTAGTTCCTAACGTTATTTAGTCCATCTTGACTAAAGGTCAAAAGCTTACTTTTCCTTTATAAATCGCGTCCTTTTTCCGCCGTGCGTCGTCCGTCGTAAAATATAACTCTTTAAATTGTTGATTTCTCATAAACAACACGGGCAAATTCTTCCAAGCTTAATAAGGTGCATCGAGAAATCCCTGGAAATACACATATATCTCTCTATTTATTAAATGTGTTTTGACCCCCAGCGGGCACCACGTGGGCCACATGGATAAATTTTGTCAACATTTTAAAAATCTTATAAACCAGAAGGTCTGAGCATAGTGGGCATATTGCTGAACGTTTTCATATTGGCAACATTTGGATATTTCAAAATAGGTGTGTTAAAGTCGTGACAAAGAGGTATAAAAGGGGTTTGTGTTAAATGATGAAAATTGTCATACATTGCATTTCCAGAGCTAAGATAATATTCTAGTATGAAATACAGATTCAAGTTTGTTCACTTTGTGACCCTGGGCCATATTAGTCGAAGTTAATTTAGTTTCTATGAGATAATGATTTCAAATTCATTCTTGAGAACAGAAAAACGACACAGCTTTAATATTAGAATATAATACCCGAAGTTCATCTAGTTAATGTGTGCTCAAACCATGGTCCTTCCTTTATTGATACCGACAAGTTTAAGGTGAAAAACACTTTTGAACACTAATTAGCAAATTTGTTGCACTTTGAAACCTTTATAATCTGTAATCAAGTTGAATAACAAATGCTTCAAAATTGTTGCTATAGCTTCATAACTATTCAGCAAACACACTCTGAAACACCATGGACATGAAGACGACTCAATGAGCCTCTTTTGGTTTTTTAGTTAGTAATGCTTGTCTCGCGTCACAGGAAGTGCATCAACAATTTTACACGTGCAGGAAAGGTTGTATTCAAAACAAATCACTGATGCAGTTTTATCGGTAGTTTATTGATTTTAATCACCAGCTCAGTACAGCTGTAAGGAATTTATCATTAAATCAGCAATATACAGACATTTATGAAGTAAGAGACAACATGCATCAGTATTGCGAGCCTTTCGGATGTTTATTTATTTATTTATTTATTTATTTATTTATTTATTCTTTTTAATTCAATTTTGTTTTGGTATTCCCTGTTGCGTAGTAACTTACTTATCAAGGACAATGATAGAAGAAGTCTTGGGATATATCGTAACCCTTGGCAACAATGCATGGATAAGTGGAATCATTTGAACAGGAACCAAACCAGCAACATGTAGGTTTCATAAAAATTCAGCCAAAGGAATTAGATTAAATTTACAAAGCTCAAGACTAGTTATCCACATTTGAACAGACGAAAGATGGTTACCCAGCACAAAATCTATTTGAAAAACAACAAACTCCGAATACAATCATTCAATAGTGCTTTTCTCTCGCCCCAGCTGAGTTTGTTTGTGAATTATTTCCTGTCTTTTCTTTATTAAAGCTTTGGTCCCCGTACTCAAGTTTCTAAAGAAAAAAACCCACAGGAAAGCAAATCTACATCTAATTGATTGACATGTCTATTACCTTAGAAATAGAAACACAACTGGGAATCCAACAACCAGATTAAGAAACAAGCGGTGATACTGCTTTCAGTAAAAATATGATTATCAAGACATGACAGTGCTTATTCATCATATAAAACATGGCTGTACTTTTGACCCTTCGAAGAGTGTGTCAGAATAGGGAATACACTCCTCGTTACTAGCGTTTTTCTATCTTATATGCTGTCACATAAATTACATAAAGGGATGAAACCAATTCCATAGTGGTTAATAAGAAGGACAGACAATCCTGTCGTCAAGAGACTGGTATGATTTACTGTAGTCTTCGTTCACTATAATTGGTACATGGCAGTTTACGAGAACGTCGAGCAGTCACGCACCTCTATATAACCCGGTTAGTATGAACTCATATATCATATTTTTCGGAGACATGATTCAGGTTGCATGTTTGTACTCTTCAAGTTAGTTTATATAATATTTTATACAATTTTATTGATATTTTTTGTGGTGTTTTTCTTTGAATTTTTTCAGTGAAAAAAATGATGACTTATTCATATACAATTCTTTCTTCTTTGTGCACTCTAAAGATGTATTAAATCAAATGATATAGCCTACATTCAATTAATGTTTATAATGCACAATCAGTTTCAATATTTATCATCTTGTTTGATTGTATTGGTCATTTTTGCATGCATTCGCCCCAGTGATTTTGGGTATCTTAAGAAAGAACGTGCTTGATCATTGCATGGTTATGTAAAAACCGCACCATAAATAGGAAGATAGATCATTAATGAACTAAATCAAAATTGGATGTGTGATTACACAAACGACCAGGGGAGTAAGAATTACCATGACGACACTCGGGATGCTATTCCGACTGTGTTTTAAATAAAAGCTTGGTCAGATAATGCATACATTTTAGTGGTAGATGACACTCAAAGATCGATATGTCATTTTTCGGTCATCAGTGACATATTTCTCGAAAAGTCTCGAAAAGTTCCGAAAAGAGTAATGAGTAACTCCCATATTTAACCCTTCTTGTGGTAACATTCCTGTGCATACTTCTCGTTTCTTATCACAAATGGCGTTATTGTCCTGACATCGAAATCCATTTTTATGCATGTGATAGTATATAATATGATGATACTGATAATGACGGTTGCCTGGGATACGCGACGAGGATGTCTCACACAGAGAACTGGCTCTTTTCTCTTATAAATATTATATGTATTTGTGGCATGTTTCAGTTTGCAACTTTGTATGCTTTTTATTCAATGAAGCATATCAAGTTCTTACCATATTGCATGCTTAATTACTACATACTGAATATTAAAATGTTTATACTTCAAATCGTCTTGTCTGGTAAAAAACAACATTTTATGATTGTTACCAAATTGTATTTGAATATCTTATCTTTTTTACAAATACAACTGTACCGACTTATCGTTTTAATGATAAATTTAATTTGTTTAACAAAGACATCTCTTTTTTACACTCATCAAAAAATACCATCTGGCATATATAAAGAAAACACTTATAAATATGTGTATATTAATAGCACTGTTATTTATTACTTGATTGATGAAGCTTGCATTGGTCGTATTTTAAATTTTTATTACTTACTTACGTAATACAAAGTGAATATCTCACATATAAAACAGTAAGAATTTGCATGTATCATCATTCAAATTCTTATTGATACTTACGTAATATACAATTAATATTCAACAAACAATATGGTAAGAATATTTCAGCATTTTTTTTAATGAAATGTAACTTTTAAATCTGTCCTCTCACCCATTTGGTTGGTTTGACGTATATTTTAATGCCCAACCTAAAACAGTAGTCTCATTTGGCTGGTTAGTTCTTGTGGTGACTTTTTGATGAAGCAATTGTTTGTTTGTCAATAGCGTTTGTTCTGTTGTTCCTATTTCTTCTTGTTTATTATGAATTAATGTTGATATTTATGTGTTTATTGTTACACTTAGTTACCAAATGATACTACTAGTACTAATAATAATCATCACTTACCAGTTTTAATGTAAAGGTTACTCTTTATTCACACATTTTAACATTGCAATATCTGTTTACGGTTATTGAAACCTATTTTATTTAATTTAACCTAAACGTTAATAGATATGCATATGCCATTGATTCGTTATTGTGTAATATTTAATAAAATATACAGTATAGCTTTACCAGAGTAAGGGTTAAATATTATCAACACAACCAAGATAGGGCCAAGGGATCCAAAGATAAGTCCTAAAGAGTACAGGTATATCTTTTATATAACATTAACTCAAATAAGCACAATCTTTCGTCGGGATTATATACACTGCATCTTCTGGGATTCAATCTTGAGTCGTGTTTATACATGCATGCACATTATAAACACAGCGCATTTTAGAAACGACCTCCTTTTGGTATTCCTGTGTATTATCTAACAATATCAGAAAAGCTTTAAGTGCCTCGATGACCAGGTGTTTGGAGCTTTGTGGGTCTAGTAAGGTCCTCAAAGCCGGAAAGGATAAATTGTATAGAGACTAGAGAAAAATCGGCACGTCTTTTCGTGTAGAAAAGAAAGTTATAATGTTACATTCACTCATTCTCAAGGCTTATCCATATTGTTTTAACTCTTGAACTTGTAATCGATTCTCTTCGTGTCCTGCCGTTGTGCCCCCTTTCTCCATCTTTTTTCCTGTACCTTAAAAAACATTACTGAAACAAAGAATCATGTATACATATAAGACCAACAACTGCTTTGTCGATGACATTTTAACCAAATACTGAGTCAAGGTGATTATAATTTTTATATTCTAAAAAACTATATCTTTAGTTTTCTTTTGAACATTTCTTGGGCATTGTGCGGGCAGAGAGCTACTGATATAAGTGAGTAATATGTAAATTTGGAATATGAGTGTACTTTTGACTTTATCGAAGAGTTTGTCCGAACTGGTTTAAAACTTTTCATTACTCGTCATTCTCTGTCATATAAAATACCTTGTAGGGATGAAACCAATTTCATAGTGATTAAAATGAAGGACATACAATCCTGTCGTCTAGAGACTAGCACGATTTACTGTAGTCTTTCTTCACTGTTATTGGTGAGAACGATAATCACGAACATCTTAATAACGCCTTTAGTATGATTGCATACTACATTGTATATCTGTTTTCAATACGAATAAATCTATTTTCATAGTGTTTTTGTTTTTTGTTTTTTGTTTATTTTTTCAGTTGAAAATGTATTTGATTTTTGCAGACGAAAATGATAAAGACTTATTCAAGTACAAATGTTGGTCCATGTGAGCTATTCGTCGTTTACTTAAAAAAATATAAGTAAATAAAATAGTTTTACCTCCATTCAATTAAATTTAAACTAAAAAACACAATAAGTTACAACAACTACCATTGTGATTTATTGTGTTAGTCATTGCTGCATGCATTTGTAATATCTGTAATGGGGGTATTTAGAAAGAACATAGTTATATTGAAAATAAGTCTTACCAATAACGGACAAATCAATCACTCTTAAACTTAAGTACAAAGTGATATGTTATTACATAAACAATTTTGGATTCGGGAATACCACGAACATGTACATTCGTGATTCTATGTTGGCTATGATGTAGCAAAAGGTTTGGTCACATAATGCAGACAGTTTAATGACAGATAAGATCAATATACCATCTTACTACCATCAGTAGCATTTCCTAGGTAAATCCCGAGAAGAGTAGTCAATAACTCCCACAGTTCACCCTACTCCCGGTACTATTCTTAGGCAGATTTCGCGTTTCTTGTTACAAATGGCCTTCATGCTGTCCTGACCTTTAAATTCATGAATATTCTAACATATGATAGTATAGATGATATCTATATATGAAACATATCAAGTTCTTTCCATTTTACATGCTTAATTACTATATACTGAATATAAAACAAGTACATATTTTAAGTAATGGCGGTGCTTAGTTTTAACTAAGTCGACTTGTCTGGTAGAAGTGAACTTTGTTTGCTGCCAAACTGTTTTTGAATATTTTGAATCAAATCATGTACCGAGTATATATGTACGTAATCGTTTTAATTATTGACTGAATTTGATTGACAAAGACGTCACCCTTTTACACTTATCGCTCAAATGCGTCAACAGCTGGGAAATTATTGTAATATTAAAATGTCAACATTTGACATGTGTATATAGAACACTTAAAATGTGTATATAAATAACACCATTATTCATTAATTGATTAATTAAGTTTGCATGGGTCGTCTTTTAAAATTCTAATTGATAAATCGATACAAGCATAATATATAATGAATTTTTTAACAAATGATATGGTAAGACTACTCAGGATCTTTTTTTTATACGTTTAATTTTACACTTCATTATCTCGTAAAATACTCACAGGTTAATCCTCACTAATTTTAATGCAAATGTTATCTTTTACGCACATATTTTTATATTGCAATATCTATTTACAGGTGATTAAACCTGTCATTAATACATTTAACCTAGAATGCTAATTGATTATCTTATGCCATTGTACCATTATTGTTAGTAATCAATTATACTTTGTCAAATGCGTTTATTCTAATCATGATAAAAAGAACTAACAAAAAGACAGTTAAGTTAAGGTTTCGAAGAATATGGACGCAGTTTAAGCATATACTAACAAATTTTTGTTCGGGACCTGGCAATATGTAAGCTGGCAGCTGGCAGGCAAACTT
>JAUMGZ010216357.1:0-11703 GCA_032359645.1 Pododesmus macrochisma
TCTAACATGTGGGATAAATTTATAAAACCCACCTCTCCAGAGTGACGTAACCTATATGGATCGTAGGAGAAAATACTTTACCTGTTCCTCTGCTGTCACAGTCAGTTTATCACTTGATATAATTCTGGACACTTCAGAGACTGGTAATGAAAGAAATTCATCATGCTGAACAATATCCCTGTGAAAATAAAAATTTGATAATTTTCATGAAATATAGCAAAGCGCAAATAGCTTGATACTTAATATTAATATAAATATCAAAGAAATTATTTTCTTCCGAGACCATAATGATTAAATCATTTTCTGTTCCTCAAAAAAGCTCTCAAATTTTAACTTTACTTTATACTACTGTTTGACAAAAGCAAATTATAACCTTGAGTATTAATATACACAATAATTCAGGACTTAAACTATAACAATATAAGTTAGGAGATTGGTTCATAATTAAACATACATAAAATATATTCAACCCGTTCCAATCTGTCTTTATGAACAAATGATCTTAAGTACACAGTCATGATGTAGTGTCATGTTCAACAAATGCATAAGTCCAAATACATCCAAAAAATTGTTGAAAAACCCTTAAGCAAATTCTCCATAAATACCACAAACATTTCAGTTGCCTTTTTTTACATGAAAAGAAAATTGAAAATTGAACAAGGGTTATCTCCCATCTGTTATGACCACATCAGCAATAAACTATCAGGCATATAGCTTGCTGCTTGTATATATAGTAACATTGGGGCATGGAGAATCAAGTTTGTTGAAAGCTTCAAATCTGTTAAAAGAAATGGGGTCAAATTTCAATTGTACACTAATAGCACTTATGTTAACTTTTCATGTACATGTATATGGCTTCCTGTCCAAAACTTCTAACCCATTTTCACCCATACTTGGTAGGAAGCGGTTCATATTTGTTCAAATGATGAGGCTTGACCTCCAAGGGGGCACTACTACTATTAGTTAAAATTGGGAAATTTCACAAATCTTCTTGTAATAACTAGAAGGCCTAGATCTTATGGCTTATATAATGGGGCATGGAGAACCAAGTTTGCTCAAGGCCCGACTCAGAGGTAAACAATAGGTAATGCATTTCAAAGTCAAAGTCCAATACTATTCTAATAGCACATATGTTTACTTATGTTAATTTATCACATTTTCAACTTTTTAATGAAAACCAAATGAAACAATAGTGCTGTTACAATAAGATGAATGTTAAAGGCCCTAGCTATGGGCCTCTAACTTAAAAACTGGTAGCAATAGCTGAAGATTTAAATGGTTTTCCTTCCTGTAAATGCAAAAAGTGATTGATATTTGCATATATATATATATATATATTTCTTTTTTATTTCTTTCTTAGCTTCAAACCTACACAAAATGTTGTTCAGTGTATGTTTGAGCGTAGTTCAGCAGATCCTGACAGGCATGCAGATCAGCATAAGCCCTGATGCCTATACAGTTAGAGGGATCCAACTGGGTCTGGAGGAATTCACAGCAAGCATCTCGTACCTCTGTCATTTGTAGTAAGTTTGCTGCTGGCAGAAGAGTCTAGAAAGACATATTCTAATTAGTCTAGGGTATGTATTACAAGTTTCTAGTCAACTCTTTAATGTATTCTTCTGTACCATGTTTTGTTGCAAAATTTGTCTCCTTTAATCAATAAAATTCTTTATTTAAACTTCCAGTTTTAATTTTGCAATTCTTTTTTTTCTAAAATTTTAACAAATCACAGAGAGCTTAGAAAATTTGACACAATATTTTAGGGTACAAGCCCATCTGGTCCTTAAAGACACTAGTACTTGACTTGTATAACATTCAAATAAGATAAATGATAAGTATATATACATATGCTAATTCGTATTATGTATGTCCCCGCTAGGTGGATATTTTGGAAATACACATCATATTGACAATGACAATTAAATTGAGCCTTATCATTATGTAATATTTTGTTAAAATCAGACAATTGTTTGATAATGCATTAACATCCTTGCATTTTCACTGGCTATAGCTAGCAAACTCAATGTTTGAATCATGTTGTTGTGTAAGGAAGGAGGACAGACACACATAAATTAGTATTTGCTGTCGCCAATTAGGACACATCTGATGACCTCAGACACTTAGTATAGCAACCCTTATGCAGATTCATGATCATTTGTTCAACAAATAACTGAGATGAGACAAGTTTGGCAACATTCAACTGCACAACAGTGAGGATATTCCCGTTTTTGAAAACTTCATGCTTAGAGCAGACTGATGGAAAATCCAACACTTAATACCTGGCCACTTTGATAGCAGGTGGGGACAATAAACTTTGATAAATTTGACTCCTTTTTGAAAGTCTTAAATATTTACAGAAAGTGTCACTCACGATAATCCTCCATATAATTCATGATTAATTCCTATTATGTCATTTTTCTTTTGTTTCTACCTGTACATTTTCTTCAGCCACTTTAATCTCTGATGTGTACATGAAGTCAATTAATTGTACCAAAGCTGGTGGATCTATTTCTTGAAGAGTTATTCTGTCAGCTCTGGCTTCTGATAATTCTCCTGTGAACATGGCATAGAAATACTGACTGCAAGACGACAAAACTACTTTGTGAGCAAAAATTTCTGTAGAATCTGCAACAAGGATGACATCACACAACAGATTTTGCCTGGAAAAACAAATACATACATGTACTGATGAGAACTATATATATCTAGAGACTGACTCTGCTTGTACATTTCAATTTCATTTACAATGTATATTCAAATAAAGCACATTTTATATACATGTAATAATTACACTTTTAGAACTAACAAGAGGCCCATGGGCCTTAACGTCCATCTGGTCAAATAAGCCTATAAATTTAGCACATTTTGATTGGTCATGAAGCCCTTTATCTTATTGGAACATTATTTGCACTGTATCATATTTTTTGAAGATGACATTGTCAAATAGCAAGGTCAGAGTCTACTGTTTTGAAGAAAATTGGTATTCTACTCTTCCAGATTGTTTGTGACCTTGACTTTTGACCCCATTTATTTGCAACTTTGCCAAAATGCTCATTGACCTTGAGACTTGGTCAAAATGTTCCTTGCATAATTTCAAACAACTTTCTAATTTATATATGTCTATACAAAAAGTTCACGGTTTCTGAGAAAATTGGCAGTAAATCCATATTTTAGCATTTCACCACCACCTTAAGTGAAGCGTCCCCTGGTGGTTGTTAATGAACAGATTTAGTTTTCGTTCGCAAACTTTGTTGACTTTGTCCAAAGGATTATGCATACCCAATATGAAAGCAATCGGACCTATGGTTTATGAGAAGATTTTTAAAGATGTACCCAATTTTACCCCCATTTCCCCCCCTAATGGGGCCCCTATAAGTCCTATTCCCTTTTTCTTCGCAAACTAGAAGCAGCTCTCCAAGGGGATGCTTCCTACCAAGTTTGGATGAAATGGGTCCAGTGGTTTAGGAGAAGATGTCGAATATATGAAAAGTTTACCATGGACGAAGGTACGAAGGATGGGATTTGTATGGGAAAATCCCACCTTGGACCTTTCGTCCAGATGGACTAATAAAAAAATAACAAACAAACTCTGAAGTAAGACGACTAGAATCAAGCATCAAAGTGGCAATGGCTATTAACAATATCACTGCTGAATCATACAAATGTACATGTGAAATAGTTACTAAACTCAAAAGCTGTACAGATGTAATATTAAGACTTAGGAAACATACATGCACATATGTAGTTCAACATCAACTATATTCATATGGATGTGTAAAACATAAACTACTACTGTAGTATGAGAGTTTAGCATTTTTTCCAATAAGATTTTGGGTCATGAAGTTTTAACGATTTTAGTAAATATTTAACGAAGACAAATGTAGTGCCAAGTGGTGCATCATTAACTGCATCAGGCAAGAAAGTATTAAGCATCTTAATTTGAGTCACAAACCTTCTCATCTGATTGAGGATGTCAAAGGCTTTAACTGTGTGTAATGGTTGTTTACTCTGCAACACCCTGGGTCTTACATCTGTAAGTGTGGACCCCGCCATGGTGCCACATATACAGACTCACTTGTGTTTCTTTTGTGCCAAAATCATTGTACCACCATTACCATTGCTATCTACTAAGAAATTTAAAAAAAAAAAGTTATAAATACTTTAAATAAACTAAGAATCATTAAATAGTGTCAGAGATATGCATTCAATACCTTTTTTATTCCTAAACCAAAAAACGTAAGTGCTTTATATATATACACTCAGATGATAAAACATCCCTGTGAAGTAGAAACAGATTATTAGACTTTTTATGGTCAAATTCACTGGCCGTTTCCTGAGGATTGTGTCAGAGTTCAATCATTACAGAAAGAACAGTATAATGCACCAAAAAAATGAATGTCAGTAAGGATGGTTTTCTGGAATGTGATGACAACACATGTACATGAAAAACTGATGCGGAACGGCATTATGGGCTTAAACTGCCCTTCCCATATTCGCTTTTATGTGTTATACTTATAGGCATTGTCTGTGCACTTCCTGTTATTATTGAACTCTGGATATAATCTTTGAGAACGGAACCAGCTAGAATTCATTATTTGGTGAATTTGACCATAGTGAGTGTAGCAAACATATTTAAAAAATTAAAAATAAAATAGAATGTATTTATTTCCAAATTACGGCCCTTTAGATCATCCCATATAAAAATTATGATTAATAAACATGTGACAAAGAACAGTACAATATTAAAATAATAATCATAATTAGCAAAATGCAAGGTATTTAAAGTACAGCAATAATATTAATAGTATATATTAATTATTGATCATGATTGCAATGCAAAAAGCATCAAGTGGCGATGCAAAAAGGAATAATTTGAATAACCTACTTATAGTGTAATGCCAAGCAGTTAAGTATCAGTGTGGGAAATTTGCGGTAGACTGATATCCCGAGGCCACATGAAATGCCAGGGGTCTACATGATTGTAAAAAGTTGTAGCCCGATTGTCTACATGAAATTTTGTTGCCCTGAAAATTGCATCCTCAAAATTTAAGAAAATTTCATAAGAAAGTCTATAGATCTCAGTGATTGGAAAACCAATGCGCCATGCATGTGTATTAGGAGCATTTTCTATAAAAAATCTGTTGAAAAATAGTGGGTTTTCATGATCTTGAATAGGGCCACATGAAGTAAATTTGTTGGGGCCCAATTGTCTACAAGAATCTAGAGGTTAGTTTCTCGCACTGAAGTATATAAGATTGAAAAAAAAATGCCACACACATACATACCTATATACACAAGTAGGTATACATACAAATATTTATACACAAACACACGGATATCAGGTTGTTTCGGCACCAGGTTGTTTTGGCACTCCGTTTGTTTTGGGTCGTTTGGCACCTGGTATTTGGTTATTTAGGCCCCTCTTTGGTCGTTTTGGCACCTGCTTTAACTCTTATAATTTTCTACTAATTTACTTACAAAAGACTGCACTACTAAAACACATCAACCGATTACATTATAATTGAAAATAAAATTGTTAATTTTCCCAGTTACTAGACGAAGTACATGCTGTTTCACTTTTGTGGTGGCCGACATTATGCAATAGCAAGAGTGTTCAGGAACCAGACTATAATGGCACTCGGAACACCTTGTGTATTAGTTAATGAGGCTAAACCTAAAATGGTGCACAACAAATACTGTTTGGTAATTAACATTCATTTTAGTCATATAAATAACCGAAATTTAAATTATTTTTTTTACTTTAGCATGCATGCATATATAGTAAAGTGTCGAAACGGACATTGAGTTGCCAAAAAGACTATTGTGGGGGCCGAAACAACCTGGTGCCGAGACAACTATGATTCCACACACACACACACACAATATTAACAAAAACACATACATTTATAAGTTGCCATATACATACAGTATGATACAGACATACATGTATTATACACATACACACATGTATATATACACACACATAAAATACAATATATTAACGTAAAAGTTTTCGAATGAATTGTATTGCCAGTAACACCAAGGGATGATGCAAAAGGTAAACAACTTACCTATTTAATATATAATGTGTCATGAAATTTGTATAATATCATTTATATTTATTTGGTTTTACAAGGCACTGTATCACCAGGAGCAAAAAGTAAACATTTGAGGCGACAGAATGGGCATGTCCACCATTACAATCCTTTTTCTATCTATGTACAGAGAGGAACAACATTTTTTTGCGTACATTTATTTATTGGTGATAAAACATCCGATTCCTGTGATATATCATGACAGTGCAGGTGGAATACTTATACAGTATGTTACACTGCATTGATGAAACTGACACTTGAATACCTTTATCAGTAGTTTGTCTGTCTTTGAGCTCTTCTTAATCAAACCATTAACAATTCAGAATTTGGTCTAGCAGTAAATTCTGTTGAGTGTATTGTTGACGAATCGATGCTTGATGGCTGTCAAAAACCGGAACAGGAAATTCACCTTGTTTGATTGT
Organism: Pododesmus macrochisma; assembly: GCA_032359645.1. NCBI lineage: Eukaryota > Metazoa > Mollusca > Bivalvia > Pectinida > Anomiidae > Pododesmus > Pododesmus macrochisma. The sequence goes on from JAUMGZ010216357.1 coordinate 6,518, forward strand.
GCGTCTGCGCAGAGATGCATATCGATGGATTTATTTACAAATGGCTGTCGAGTGGATCACTTTCTATCGGGAGAACACTTTCACTTTTACCGAAATGGAAATTTAAAGCGAACTTGATAGTTAAAAGGGAAAGAAAATGTCTGTACTTCAAGTAAGTAATGCTTTCATTTTAAACACCTCTACTTTCATGATTTTTATCTTGTTTTAATTAAAAAAAATTAATTGATGCATCCTTGAGCAGGTGCGTGTCCAAACCTGACGTTACAATACACGCACGCTCTTTAGAAAGGATTAAATGATGGATTTAAAGGGCAAAATTTATGTATTTTAGCGATCATTGCGTTTCACGATGGCTATTTCACAAGATCTATGTTTTATTTTAAATTATTTCTTTGGATTTAAATGTAATTTCCGGGTTTTTTTTTAAATAAATAATTTTATAAAATTAAATTTAATAGATAGAAAACATAATAGTTAATAAGCCTTAGGCTTAGATCCCCGTGTGTAAATCTATGTATTCAACGGAGAATTAATTTATTCTCATTTTGGACTGCTTTGGAAAGATATTCTTGCAGAGTAAAATATTATTGAGAAACTTTGGAATTCTTATAGAATGCAATACATATGTTACCTTCTGGATTTACTTTGCAACTTTGTAATAAAACGTTGGCTTTATGTTAATATTAAGCAAGGTTTGTTTCAGCATAGAACATATGGTACATTAGTTATAATTTTATTTAGTATTTGTTGAATATAGCATACATGTATGTTGTCTACACATTACATGTGGTATTTTCTACTATATATCCTTGGAGACTTCTGTAAGCTTCAGAAGCTTAACTGAAACTTCATAGAAATGAATTTTAATAACTTGATTCAGGATCATCCAACTATAAAATTAATTACATTTGAGGCAAATATTTTTCATTTTGACCAGATCGTCATTATGTATGATCAAATTATACAGCTTGTAAAGAATATTGAAAAAAGACAATAGTGATATAAGTGAACGTTATTGTGACAGCTTGTTTGATGCTTTAGAAAAGTAATATTTAATCATTACTGTAAAGTCTGTACATGTACATGTAGCCTTAAACAATTGAGACATCTTGTCCTTTTGTACTGTTGACCTTTTGTGAAATTTCAGGATATCTAAATACTCATCGACTTGATCTTTATCCCTCTTCATTCTTAACCTAGATCTTTCAAAATAGATGTATATTTGTAATGGTTACATGTATAATGGTATCACATGTAAGTGCTAATTTGATATGATCAAAGTAGAATTAATAAAGCAGTTAAGGAAGAAGTGTAATGTACGTTGACCCTTTTAATTTGAAAAGATGCACTATGTTGTTTTTTGTGTATTTCAGATGTTTCTTTAAAATCACTCGGTTGATTTTAACAGCATTTCTAAAACCAATCTTAAAGTTAATTTGTTATTTAATTGCATGCAGAAAGAACTTAACTGAACATTGTAAGAGATTATATGTACAAAATGTGCACAGAATTGTTTATTTGTTGTCTATAGCTAGTTTTAATATACTGGTATTGTACTAAATGGGAACAGTCACAGTCTTAATGGAACAGGTAAATTATGTGTGTTAATTACACACTATTGTGTACCACAAACAAAGCCACTGTTAACATTCCATTGCCATAACGTACACTGTCACACGTACAGTGAAAGGAAGGCAGTGTTTGTTTGTGCTTGTTTAAAAAATATGGATTTTTTTATCTGAAAGTGTACTATTTTTACACCAGGAACAAGAATAAATCAACCCCGTCTTCAGTTAAGATGGGAAAGAAAAAGGTAATGGTTGTCGTTGATCACTTTTGTTAAATCCTCCCATATGCATTGTAGCATGTTTTATACTCTCATGTAATTTTGTTTATAACATGTGTAATTCATATACAAATATTAACTTGGATTTTTTTATTTGATTAACTAATAGCTAACATACCTTAACATAATTAATTGAATACGCATTATTTTCATTTGAACATTTTTATTTTTAAAGAATTGACCAGCTAATTTTTTTTGTGTATATATATATTATATTTATAAATTACAGCTTGCATTATGTTTATTTCTTAATGACATAACTTTAATGTATTTATTTGAGAAAAAATATCTATCTATATTTAAAATAGCTATAAAGAAGTTTTCAACACCAATCAAATATACTTGAAGTATTAATTATGAAATTATAGAAGCAGAATAATTTATTTTCAAATTTAAATTGTCGCATAAAAGAATGCTGGTGCAGGTATGGCGATGTGTCAATTCTTTAATGTAATAAATGTTGATGATTTTTCAATAACAAAAGTTGTCTAATGAATTACTCTAACTGGGATATTGTTTGATCACACTTCTTTGTTGTTCATCTGTTAACATTGTTCTTCATCATTATCTTCCAAAACTGTGACAGGTATAGTGTCATGAAACCCTCAAATTCTGGATCCTGAAGTTCATAAACAAAATTTGTGCCTGTCTGATTTTAGAAAACTGCTGCACATGCCATGGTTGCAATTTTGAAAAAATTGTTATTGCTACTCATCTGGAGGAATAAGATGGCTGACCTGATGACCATTTTGAAATCTTGTTATAATTATCAATATTAATGCTACTCCAATACGTTCAGTGCTAGAATATGAATTTTCACTCTTAGACTCAGTTAACGTTAGTCTTGGAGAAACATGAGACTTTCACTCTTAGACTCAGTTAGCTATATATAGTCTTGTTAGTCTTGGAGATGGTCCTGCTTTTATAACTTTTAATATAAAACATAAAAACTTTATTTTAAGTAGGTCAGTGTGACAATCTTGAATTTTTTGAAAATTATTTTCTTAATTTTTCCTACATTAAAGAAGTTGGTATGTTGAAACTACCTGTTATATATTGCTCATGATGTATAGATCAATCGCAATGCTCCTTAATATATAAAAAAAAATTGTTAGTGATGACTGCTATCAGATGGCCATATTGAAATATTTATAGTTCAATGAACCAAACAACATATTAACATGGGATTTTAAAATGTTTGATAAAACCAAAGAATGCTGACCTAGTGCACATGGCTATTTTGAAATCTTGTTATCATTACTCCTCTGAGTGACGATTCAGAAATGGTACCGGTCACTAATTCTACATCAATGATGACAGAGATTAGAAATTTGGGCTGAAAAATACAAGATGGTTAACATTGTGGCCATCTTGAAAAACTTGATATTGCATATCTCCTCAAGAACGCTTAGTTGTAGGAACTTGGGGTCTCTCCATTAGACTCATTTGTACATAAAAATGTACATACTATACATGTATAAGACCTTAGACACAAAAACAATTAATGTTGAATTTCAAGTGAAATATTTTGTTATCAAATTTAAATACGATAATTTGTTGTTGCAATTAAACAACTGAGAAATCATGGATTTATTTATGTCATGTATGTTGTTGTTTTGACAGTATTATTGCATTATAGTTAACAACTTTATTGTAACTGTTGTGAATATTAGTACCAATCATTATACATGAAGATCACAAATTAATTACGGTATATATATTATTCTTTGAACTTTTTTCAGGCAAGTATAAAATATTATATCAATAAGTCTGGGTCAGTCGATCCATCTATATGTCTGTCCATTTGTCCATCCATCTGTCCGTCCGTCCGTCCGTCTGTCTGTCCATCCATCCATCCATCCATCCATCCATCCATCCATCCATCCATTCATCTCTGATAACATTAAATCAATTTTTATGTTGATATCAATATGTCATCTCTGTAATTTGGCTACGCATACATCTTTAAAATTATTGGCAAGGCCATTTTTATAATAATACTGGGATGTGGTGTTTGTTCTGAACACCAGGATATCCTTTTCCTCCACCTGTGGGATCTCCTTTCCCTCATCTTGTGGGATCTCCTTTCCCTCCACCTGTGGGATCTCCTTTCCCTTCTGTGGGATCTCCTTTCCCTTCTGTGGGATCTCCTTTCCCTCCTCCTGTGGGATCTCCTTTCCCTCCTCCTGTGTGATCTCCTTTCCCTCCTCCTGTGGGATCTCCTTTCCTTACACCTGTGGGATCTCCTTTCCCTCCACCTGTGGGATCTCCTTTTCCTCCACCTGTGGGATCTCCTTTTCCTCCACCTGTGAGATCTCCTTTCCCTCCACCTGTGGGATCTCCTTTCCCTCCACCTGTGGAATCTCCTTTCCCTCTACCTGTGGGATCTCCTTTTCCTCCTTCTGTGGGATCTCCTTTCCCTCCTGTGGGATCTCCTTTCCCTCCCCTGGGATATCTTTTAAAGACACTGCATGATGAATTCTGAAAGTAGAATATTTTTTTATTGAATTAAATTTTGGTTATGTTATGGCATTAGTCCAGTATTTTTTATTTGCTTGAGCATTTAGAAGCAGTTTTTATTGGGATTAACTTGTAGAAAAGACACAGCAAAATAATATTTATAGAACTAAATATATAATCTTTTGTCCTTTAAATTACTAGCAAAGCTTTGAGGCGTGATGATTTTATGAACCAATTGAAAGCTACTTCATAACTTAATAAAATGCATACTTAGTCTTTAATTGTTAATTGTGATAATGAATATTTATTATTTGTATATCCGATGTAAGCTGTAGATCTTCTGGTATAAAGGTCATACTTAAGACTTACTCTTAGAAATTTAAATACTGGTAAACAGGTTTTATGATTTCAAAATAGTTAAATAAATTATTAATTTTTAACAAATACTTGTAATAAAAGAAATTTACATACAAAATTTGAATGTGAATATAATCACCATACTGATATTACATGATCCTATTATTAGAGGATCTACTTTTTACAGTACCCTGCCATTCTGACAATTTATATGAATAAATTAATACATTAAACCTGAATTTTATGTTAGACTGTAAGCAAGGCATTGTATAGGGTTGATCAGTCATTTAAAATGAAAATGAAAAGAAAATACTGTTCATAGCTTGAGGTAATTAAGTGTGGTATGTATTAAGACAGGTTCATTTAAAGACTTATTCTACAAAGATATAAATGAAATCAATGTACAAAAATGTACTAGCTCCAAACATACCGGTATACGAAAGTTATATTCCTCTTATAAATATTATATTTGTTGGTGGCATGTTTTGGTTTACAATTTTGTATTCTCCCATCTGGACTGTTC
>JAUMGZ010216368.1:0-11702 GCA_032359645.1 Pododesmus macrochisma
TTGGCAACCCTGTTTCTAGACTAAAGTCTTGGTTTGTTTGTTGGCAACCCTGGTTCTAGACTAAAGTCTTGGTTTGTTTGTTGGCAACCTTGGTTCTAGACTAAAGTCTTGGTTTGTTTGTTGGCAACCCTGGTTCTAGACTAAAGTCTTGGTTTGTTTGCTGGTAACCTTGGTTCTAGACTAAAGTTTAGGTTCTCAGGTCTTAAAGGTCAAAATTTCGGTGTAACACAACCAGTAGTGATTGATTATTGTTATCTCTTTTATATACATGTATATCCTGTACATTTATGTAACAAACAGAAGTTCTTACATTTTCAAAAAGCTCCATAAACTCACTCTGTTTTTCCATATTTAAATACATTTTATATTTTATTAATTTAAAGAGTAGAAATAAAATTAACTGCTGTTATTAATTAAATATTTCTAAATTACTTAATTATATGGAATCTGTAATGTAATATTTCTCTTTTGAGAACCTGGCCTTGTAAATCTTAATTCAATTGATAAGGCATAATTTAGTATTTTAAGCGTAGGCGTTTTTTTCACCTAGTATATATCATTGTAATATGTTCTTATTGTAATAGAATTTAAATACCAGTAATGAATAAAGCTTTTAAATGCTTAACCTTATCATCACATGTATAAAGAAAAACGTGACTATATTAATATTAACGTAAAGATTTATAGGTCAGTACGCATATACACTTAAGCTGATTACTTCAATCTACATGTCGGTCAGGTCTATACGGAAAGTAACAAGGTTATATCATTCTACATATTGACATTAATTTTGTCCTGATTATTTTTAATAACTTTTGCTGTTCAATAAAAAAAATACTCCACATAACTACTTTGGCAACTTTGTTTGTGTTAATTGAATTACACGATCTATTTATTACAATTCAGTTTGTTCTGCTGAGGTAGCTAAGTTGTTAGAGCTTTTGTTTTGTGTGTGGAAGGTTACAGGTCTGATCCCTGGCTTTGTCACACATAAGAACTTGAAATTAGATAAACCTCTGTCAGACTCTAGTTCCTTGCAAATGCTCAGTATTCTGGGTACAACAAAACCATTCCGTTATCTTTTCGTAGCAGAGGTTACTGAGCAGTTACGAGAGGTCTGGTTTTAATTAGATTGTATGTCTGCAGCGTAATATTTCAGCGAGACAGTACTATAATTGACATTAATTCGCACTGTCACAAGCAAACAATGTTGTGATATGACCAAGACATTTGTTTTGAAAGGAATATTAAACTCCAATAAAACAAACCATTTAACAAATGTGAAATGCAATGTAGTATTTTTAATGCACCAATTTAACTAAAATAATTTGTGTAATATATAGATACATTAAATATTTAAAAAAAAAAAAAAAAAAGTTTTTGAATTTCTAATATGACACAAATTTTATACATGATACATACCGGTATATATATAATGATGTTATAAGTCTTACTTTATCCTATTCAACTATATATAGCTGGATCTATACAAATATGAATTAACCTTTAATACATAGAAATACTGTATATATATATATATATATATATATAATACTCGGGTCAAGGCCAGGACATTAAATATAAATATCACGAAGGACCATAATGATCAAGTTACAACAACAAGTGCCATTACAATGTATTAAAATATGAAATCATTTCATTGTCAAGGTTAGGAGGTTACTATGGGGATGGTGTGTAGTGACCAATGGGTGTCAATAAATGGACTGTTGTTTTAATGAGTGACCCCACCAGTCAGGAAACAATAGCATGTAACAGTGCTATTTACACAACGTATATATGTATGTAGATATTACCTACGTGTAAATTATTCATAGAACCTTCCCCATTAACTTTAGATTTTACATAAAAAATAGAACACACCAGAGGATATGGGTTATTCTATGTACATGTATGTATCGGAGGTGTGTCATGTAGTGGATTGATTCATTGAAGACTTTACATGTAAATTCTCTGAATAGCTTTTTAAACTATATATACACTATGTACAAACACACTTGATTCATAGATTAAACCTTGTGCCGGCCGGTCACATTTGCTCTGTTGGAACATACATGTAAATGTATTACCGGTAGATCTCTGTAGCAAGTTAATAAGGCATTATAGTACTGGATAGAACATATAACATATATTTTACGTATTATGTAAGTATTAAATGTGTTTGTTTATCAACATTGTGAATATCTGAAGAAAAACTTGTCTATAAATTACAAGAAACTTACATTGTATATTGAAATGTATTTTTGTTAATGTTAATTAAGATGTAAATTTCTGAAGAAAAAGTAACATTATAATTACATCTGTAATTAGTGTTACTAAACTTGTGAATGAATATCTGAAGAAAGACTTATCTTATAAATTACAAGAAACTTAATATATTAAAATGTACTTTATTGATTAGATGTCAAACGTATACAATGATATATATGGTCTTGTGTTCCAAATTTATCTTAAAATCAAAAGAAAATTACATTAAAATGTGTTTTTTATCGAAGTCCGGTGAATGTGATCTTGTGTTCTTTATAAATTCATACTAACACTTTTAGTTCATAAAAAAGAACAAATAATTTCAAAGTTCAAAAATAAGTTTTAAATACTTAGAGCTGCAGGGAACTATTCTTCATTAAAAATAGAATAAAAAAAACCAGACCAATTTGTGTTGATCAGAAAAATGTAAAATTTACCATAAAATCTTTTATTACTTAAAACTGTGTGATGGAAGTATGTTAGTTGATAATTTTATACAAAATTAAAAGTCAGTTAGAAACCTGATTTAAAAAGTTGTTTAAATTTGTAAACATATGACATGTTAGATGTAGTTGTACCTAGATGTAATTTTGTTATTTATTCGTCAGAAAATATGCAAAGCAGGATCTATGTTTTGTAAATCTTATCAATTTTTATATAATTATCGTGCAGACTTTAATGTATATAATATTCAGAAATAAAACTATGTACATTTTAAGGCAGAAAACATGCAAGAAGACTGTCAGAAATATTTTTAAATAATGTGCATTCAGTTTATCTGAAGAAAGCTAAATTTAACGTATAGATTCAATTAAATTTACTCTAAGTGTACTGTATCATACGGGTAAGCATTACAAACATGTCACTTTAAAATGTATGTAATATTTTTTTAATCATGATGACATATCGCATGATGACATATCGTTGTGGCAGATGTTATTTTATTTGTGTAAACGTTCTTAATTCTCAACCCATCACTGATAGAAATATGATCTTAGGAGCATTATAACGTCTGAAATGTTATAAAAAATGGATAAGAATTAATAAGTTGTGTTACAATGACTGTTTTAATCAATGAAACTTGATACAATGACACTTATATGCCTATGTGAAGCTTAATCTGATGATGTATTTAAGCTATTGATAAACCGTGTCTTCTATATATACATACTAGCATCGACTTTTATGAACCGATGTAATACTTATTTTTTAAAAACATGTCTTCTATATATACATACTAGCATTTTTTTGAAAATAGAAGAAGAAAAATAAAGTAGTTTCAGGAAAAACTACAATAAAAAAACTTTTGATAAATATAGATTTAAAGAAAAATAAAGTATTTTATTTTAGAATATGAAGGTTTATTATCCTTTGTGATTTAGAATAGTGACAATACTCTGTGCTGGTCTAAGAGTTGGTAAATTTAAAGAAAAAGAAAAAAACATTTCTTATAATTTGTGAAGACTTAATGAAGTAAATTTACTTTCTCGTGAAAAGTAAAAAATTTCACTGCCCTAGCTATAGTCTATTGAAGGTTTGGGCGCAGAAGAGAATAAAAATTATATTTTGACCCCAAAAAATCAATGGTTTAGTGACTAGTGAAATTTATAAATTTATATGATACAATTCAAAGATTTATTCTTAATGTACAACACTGCATAGAAAGTAGCAAAATTGAACACCAAGACATTTTACAAACACATTTAGAGCAGAAAAGAAAGTGGCGATAGTTGGTCTTTGTCCGTTGACTAAGGTCTTAGCGTTTGCCGACCTGTGAAAGGGCTGTATTTATACGTTTAGTACCCGAAACAAAACAACTAAGGTATCCTCTGCGAGAACTTTTGGTAACCTTTTTTCAGTGTGGAAATTATAACTTTAACCCTACAATTATAAAATTAAAGTTAAAAACAAAAACTGGCGATAATTGGTACCATCCCAGTATGCTCAGGTTAAGGAAAATAAGCGTTGATAAAATTTGTTTGTTTGTTTTATTGGGGTTTAACGTCCCTTTAACTCAAGTATAGGTCATATCAAGACAGTTTCTGCTTGTGACAGCGCACACTTATGGCCACTTTATAGTGCTGTCTCACTAAAATATCATGTCGCAGACACATTGACATGATACTTCACTCAGTCACATTATACTGACACAGAGCCAACCAGTCCTTCTCCTACCCATTAATGCTGCACATTCGCTTTAAGCAGGGAGCGAGAAGAGTGTTATATTTGATGTCTTTTTTCTGCTTTCCATAAGTCATTGAACTTAAACCATGGATTCCTAATTCATTTAAACTTAAGCAAGGTGGGCATATCACTGGCCTACATGAACTTCAATTATCATTTTTAAAATAGAATTTAAATCATTTTGAACTATTGCAGAGTGAATATACTTTTAAACAGGTACTTCTGAATAGCTCTACATAATGAAATATGTCTATCTTGTGCTATATTTAACTGTCAATAGCAGTAATTGGTGTGGAAAAGAATCATGCAGATTTACTACCTATTGTACATTTCTCATTCATTCAAGGAAGTAAAGGAATTCATGATATTTCTAATAGTAAATTAGAGCTTGACTGTTAAAAATTATGTACGCATGACTGGATTTACTATAGTATTTCTAATTATACATGTGGTAAATTATAACTTGACTGTTAGTTTTGCATACGGTATTTCTAATAGTTAATTATAACTTGACCGTTAGCTTTGCATGACTTGAATTATTATGGTATTTCCTATATTCAATTATAACTTGACCGTTAGCTTTGCATGACTGGAATTATTATGGTATTTCTAATAGTTAATTATAACTTGACCGTTAGCTTTGCATGACTGGAGTTATTATGGTATTTATAATAGTAAACTATAACTTGACCATTAGTTCTGCATGACTGGAATTATTATGGTATTTCTAATAGTTAATTATAACTTGACTGTTAGTTTTGCATGACTGGAATTATTATGGTATTTCTAATAGTTAATTATAACTTGACCGTTAGTTTTGCATGACTGGAATTATTATGGTATTTCCTATAGTTAATTATAACTTGAGCGTTAGTTTTGCATGACTTGAATTATTATGGTATTTCCTATAGTTAATTATAACTTGACCGTTTGTTTTGCATGACTTGAATTATTATGGTATTTCCTATAGTTAATTATAACTTGACCGTTTGTTTTGCTTTCCTTGAACTAAACACAAAGCAACTACGGATACAAAATTTCTTGGCACCTAGATTGTACTTATAGGTGCCTTATACATTAGAATTCGAGAAAGTACATTCTAAATAATGTATGTTATTACACTTAATTTTTAATCTCATTGGGTTTATGAACATGTCTTGAAAGTGTTGTTTTAAGCTTGCAAAAAGCTTGTTAAAATCCTATTTTTATTGAGTGTATCAAAACAAAAAATCTACTGATTAAGGACAGTTTTGAAAAAGACTGTTTTTCAAATGTATGTAAAGAATTGAGTTGGCTTTAAGTGAAGGTTGTTGATGTACTGTTTGTGTTTACAGGACAAGATGGATGTCTAAGTGACCTTGGTGGTGGTAGTATCCACCTGACTTCACTGCCAACCGTGTGGCACAAGGTCATCGCCACAAGGTCATCACTCTACAAGTGACTTATAGGTAGTCTGCAAGGTCACATTATAGTCATGTCTTCTCCATGCATGACCTTGGCCTCTGAGTCACAGTACACAGATGTTGTTGTGATCGGTAAGTCAACTTTATATAACATTTACTTGTCTGCATCTTCTGCTCGACTGCAGCATAAGTGCATGTCGATAATCGCCATGAAGATCATCAACATCCTCATCCACTATCTATCGCCATGAGGATCATCAACATCCTCATCCATTGTCTATCGCCATCATGATCATCAACATCCTCATCCGCTGTCTGCAAACATCACAAATATCATCAATATTGACATCATCGTCTTTGTCGTCATCGTCATCATCACCACCATCACCACCACCACCACCACCATCAACATCAGCATCACCATCACCATCATCACCAACACCACCACTTAAGGTACATGCATAAGTTAGTATACATATTCTAGAGAAATTGATTGCATTGAATTTGTTATAATTAACTTGATTGTTTCTCAAGTAGAAAATTTCCTCTGCGTGTAGAGGGATTTTAAGGACACTGTCGGTTTCTAAAGGACAGTGAACTTTGTTTTCTATAGACCAAATAAACACAGGAGGTTTATGAAGTAATGATAATAAAGCAACAAATGTCAATGATGTCTGAATCAGTGTACTTATATCTGTTGTGTTGAATTGATAAAATATGATAAGAAATTTTATATATGGAACATGAACTCTAGAATACCTTTATCATCATTAAAGCTGCTTGTGTTAATAATGTGTTAAATACTACAGCTAATAACGTTTGAGAATTACTGAGTAAGTTTGTCTGGTCATTAGCTTTGTGCATGTATATAAATGTATCACATTATCGAGTGAGTTCTACTCTAGAGATACAGCTGTATCAATACCAATGGTCATTATAGTACCACTAAATGTGTACAAAAGATTTATTTTTGGAATATTGATTGAGTGTTTTTCTTAAAAGACTCTCTGCTTTAAAAACCAGGTATACATACCTCATTAGTATTAAGTACAGTTTGTCATATAGACTGGACACTCTCCTTTTGTTCACTTGTGTCCACCAGGGCTTCACAAGTGCAGTGCAGCAATCAAGGGGAGATAACCAGTCTGTTTGTCATACAGTGGGGAAAATATAGATGCTTGTACCTATCTAAATTTCTTCAGACCAAATCTTCCTCAGCATTACATAAATATAGCCCTGTTCAAAATTGTGTCATCATATCCCTTGAAATGAACAGTAATATATGTATATTGAAGTTGAATTTAAAAAATATATATACTCATTGTTTATATAGTTAAATTATAAATTCAAATCCTTTTCAAAAGATTTTAGTTTAAACTATTAACTAAATTGTTTGTATTACTAATCGACCCAATTGTTTACCTTGCGTTACTATAAATAACCATGTTTTCAGATAACTGCATTCTCCACAATTATTAGGTGTCCTAGTTTATTGAAACGACAGCGGATCGTGGCCTAAGTGATTTTATGTCACACCTAATCTTGACCAACATTTATTACATATTGTAGGTCACATTAACCTGTTTACCCCTAGGATGTGACAGTAGATGGTGCAATTCATTGTTTTGGAAGAGTCAAGAATGTGATTTTAGGGGTTAAAGGGTTTCTGCAATATACAGTATGTTTTATGGTACATATATACCTGTGACACGATAAGATAGATCAATATTTGTAACCGTTGAATAATAAACATATCAATACTTAGTTTATATATAATTCTTTTTATCTACGGCTCAATACTGCTGAGGCGCGTCAGCATTATTGATATTTGTTTATGGTAAAATAGAGTAGACTAGAGTATAATCATCAATGCTTTAGTAGTGTATTAGATGTACAAAAATCATAATGACACACATGTATAGATAAAACTGATGTTTAATGAAGGTAAAATTATAAAACACTAAAAACAGCAGTTGATCTCTGGACTATGTTAAGCTATTTTAACCACTGACCACTTCTATATTATGGGTTAACTATTTTCATAGCAGTGACATGTGGACAGAAGAAATTAAAGGAAAAAAGAAAAATGAAAAAAAAAGAATCATTTATGACGGTGGTTAGACTAGTATAGCGATTGCTACATACAAAAAATTGATTTGATATTGAAATGTCCATCAATACCACATACATAATGTACTTAACTTAATTTTAACGGACTAGTTGTCAGATTTATTAGCAACATGGGTTAGGTACATAAAAAGCTAGGATTTATCACACAATGTTTTCAAATACACTTAATATACTTGGACTAGAGCAAGTCTACTTTTAGTTTGTTGTGGTGACAAACTGGTGTACTGGTACTTATACATACATGTATGTACATTGTACAATGTATGTGTGAACACTTAATACTTGGACTAGAGCAAGTCTACTTGTGTAAAGTATTGAGGTGAAAAACTGGTTCTTGACCTATATACAACCCAGACCTGGTGTATAAAATGGTTGGTGCTTTATAGCTCTCTGACATGTGATGTGTAATGACGTTATATATCATTGATCAATAGTTGTCGGGGAAATTCAGAAATGAATAGTGCCAGTCACCTGGTGATGACAATGCAGAATTGCTTTCTTAAGATTCTTTAACACTCAGTGAAGGTCAATATACTATAAAGAATTCAATTTCTTAATGCCAGGAGACATTTCGTAATAATAAATACTATTAAATGTAGAATCCTGCTTTTAACTGACAAAGGTCGTAGATTTTAACTGACAAAGGTCACAGATTTACTTTCTACTAAATGTTGACGAATCGTCACATTATAGACAGTAAATTTCTCAGTATTGGTAAACTTTATAAATATGCTACTACTGTAGGTGGAATGATTTGTAAAATACTGATAGAACTTTAAACCTGCATCTTTCATGATTATTTTTGGCCCCCAAACAAAGTGGAAGACATATTATGTGTACTCTGTTTCCCATTTATTATTAGGACACTGAACTTGACCACATATGATTGGTTACCATAGCAACATTATTAAGGCCTCTGATTAGGTGCAAATTAGGTCATTGGACCTCTGATTAGGTGGAAATTAGGTCATTGGAGCTCTGATTGGTCAATGTTTCTGATTTTGTTCCAATTTGATAGCTATAATCTGGGAACTCCAAACTCAGCCTGATAAGTTTCTTTGCCTTGGCAATTTGGTCTCCTTATAAATTGTGCTTCCTCATTTCAGGGACATCTTGTAACTGTGGTGTAAGGGCCCCATTACGATTAGCACTCTCTATATATAAGGTATATATATGACATTTAGAAGAATAGTGTAAATAGAACAAAAAATTAATATGACCTTGAATTTGCTTGTTTTATTAATATTATATTAATTTTAATTAATTTCTAATTAACTAATCAGGTATAGTCATGAGTAAAAAATATGCTTGTGTTTAATTGCAACTTCCTTTTCTTTGCAGGAAATGGACCAACAGCCATTTGTTTGTCATTTTTTCTCTCTGGATTCCGGCCTTACTACAATGATAACCCTCACTCCAACGTTTATTTGCAGAGCAAACTACAGGCTCTTGGACTTGACAAGTCTATTATTAATGAGGTATGAATCTCTTATAGCCTACAATTATTATCTAAGCAATCTACAATCTCTTGGAACTGACAAGTCTATTGTTAGTGAGGTACAAATTGTAGTAACCTGCAAGCATATTATCTAAGCAAGCTACAATTTCTTGGACTTGACAAGTCTATTAATAGTGAGGTATGAATCTCTAATAGACTTCAACTATTATCTAGGCAAGCTACAATCTCTTGGACTTGACAAGTCTATTAATAGTGAGGTATGAATCTTTAATAGCCTTCAACTATTATCTAAGCAAGCTAGAATCTCTTGGACTTGACAAGTCTATTAATAGTGAGGTATGAATCTCTTATAGCTTTCAACTATTATCTAAGCAATCTACAATCTTTTGGACTTGACAAGTCTATTGTTAGTGAGGTACAAATCTTAAGTAACCTGCAAGCATATTATCTAAGCAAGCTACAATCTCTTGGAATTGACAAGTCTATTAAATGGTGAGGTATGAATCTCTAATAGCCTTCAACTATTATCTTAGCAATCTACAATCTCTTGGACTTGACAAGTCTATTGTTAGTGAGGCATGAATCTTTAGTAACCTGCAAGCATATTATCTCACTTCTTTGACAAAAATCTTTTAAAATTAACAGTTAAAGAGAAAATCTGTGCATAGACTTAAACACTTCACATTTGCTTTCTCCACAAGATACACACTGAACACAAGTTGTGTGTTCCACTTATGTTTTATTAGGTTTACACACTTATTGTGCAGATGTCATATGACACTGATTCATCTCAATTGTGTTCAAAGTTGCACTTCAACTTGAAAATATCACATGCATCCTGTTATGAAAAACAACAGATGTTCCACTGTGACCTGTATTGATGTGTTACAATAAACATTGAACATACAAGGTGCTTTAATAAAAATATGAACAGTTTAAATGTATTTGCTTACAAATGTTGTTATAGGAAGTACAAAAGGTTAAAAACTAAAAATACAGTTGTTTATTATACTGTTCAGTGTTATATGACCTCCTAGTTCGATCCCCGTCCGGGGCGTGCTAGTGTGAGAAAGTTGCCAGTGACTTGCCGTAGGTTGGTGGTTTACTCCGGGTACTCCGGTTTCCTCCACCAGTAAAAATGGCACATCTGTTAATGACCTAAGCTGTTGATCGGACAATAAGCCCTTAATACAAACAAACAAAGTATGAAGTATGTTAGAACATGGCCTTGTTCTACTAATTAAAGTCTATCTACAACTGTAAGTAGAATTATAAAGGAAGAAGATACTTTAAATATATCCTTAGTATGTGTTCACATTTCATGTATTTACCTGGTATGTAAATGATGTATACTGTAAGCTTTTATGAATAATTAAAATCTTTACTTACCTATGATAGCACTCTGAAATTCATCACATAAAAATCTTTTTTTTGGTTACCAGTAACTGAAAAATACACTTCAAATTCAGTTGTTCTTCAATTTTGACCACATGACTTATAAATTTAAAATTATGGAAGGCTACAATAATAATTTCAGGAAATTGACCTAGAAATGAAAATCATGCTATTAACTGACTCAAAAATCAAGGTTTTGTTATTAAAAACAATTTTTACCCCAGTTACATTTTGGCTGGTAACTTCAAGCTATCGTACCACCAATTTTTGAGAATGTCAGATAGGAAATGAAGATGTTGTAAGTTTAAAAGTTCAGTTTTTTACAATTTTTTTTTAAATTTAATTATTTAGTTAATCATGGGGAGTATGAATGTGAATTAATAAGTACATGTAGCATTGTTATATAATTATACTGAGTCATGTTATTATACATTGAGTCATAATGTTACATATTGAGTTGTATTGTTAGATATATATCCTGTTTTATGAATAATTACCACACTAATGGTTAGTTTGACTTGTAATGTTTACCGAGAAACCGCGACACTCTTCAATAGTTTTGTCATATTTATGTATTCGAGAAATAAGAATTCGACACGCACGTGTAGCAAAGAGTAATCAAATCGATATGGACTCAGCCAAACAAAAATAAATTATTTGAACAAATACTAAATTAATGTTGATCAGAAAATTTCGTTGTGGTTTTAATTTCGTTTATTTCGTTGTTGTTAAAGATCGACGAAATTCAAACCATGACGAAATTTTTGCATACCTTCTAAAAAGAACAAGTTAAGTATTTTCAACGAAATTTTATGTCAACGAAATCACTTTATTTTCAAAACAACGAAATTTTAGCCCAACGAATA
>JAUMGZ010216379.1:0-11701 GCA_032359645.1 Pododesmus macrochisma
GTGTAAGAACATAACTAAAAATGCCAAGTGCAAAACAACCTATTCTTAAAAAAAACGGAATTTAAGATACATTTCTTTCAATAACGAACTAATTTCAACAGTGAAACTTGATAAACATGTCTTTAATCATCAACTTTTTTTTTAAACTGATTGAAGTTATTATCTTACAAATAATAATGCTTATTGGATATATAATGTTGGTAGATCTAATTTAACAATTCTCAGGTATATGAATTATAACACTGAATATACCTTACTGCAACAACTTCATTGAAATACACCATATAGAAGTCTCAAGAGTGGATATGTGTGTTCAACCAAGGGGTGAAAGTCAGACAATAGTAGAAACAACACACATGGGGGGGGGGGGGGGGGGTACAAACGTCGTTCCATAATAAGAATATAAATTCCTACTTTTAACATTACACATATTCAGATGATAATTTGACAAGAAGGTGATCAAAATTATTATGGTAAATTACTAATAAACCTGAACTGTTACTTGAGTGGAATGATATTCTCATCACTTAACTGTAATATTCTAATCAATCAATAGAGGAACCTTCTAATGCCGTTCACTTATTTTGCACGAGGATCAACTATAATCATCAATGCATGAAATTTACAAAATCATTATTCAATTCTTATATTTTTTCATGAATTATTACATAAAATGAGGAGTTAGCGGTTGGATTAATGCATACAATGTACATTGAAACAGCCAGCTGTGGGAATTCCCTCCGACAATGCCTAAAAATTATGAGGTCAAAATTTTCAAACATGGAGCAATTAGATTCATTGGTAAATGAACAACAGTGGCTGTTCCTGGTTTTATTGAATGTGGTTGAGTTGTGATATAAATATATCATCTTGAGAAGCATTTTTATCAACTTGACCACATAATGCTAGTTATCTTCTAGAATGTCAACTATTGACTGAAACAATATTTTTACAAACAGTGATGTATTTCTCTGATTTTTGGATCTAAATAAAGAGGAACTTCATTATATTAAGGACAATGCTGCTACCAAGATAATCAACAATCATTATCAAAATATGATATCATTCTAAAAAAAATTTGTCATTTGCAATGAAGTTCTTTTTTACATAAAGCCTGTTTTTATGAAGCCTTGAACTCAGACACTTGGAGCTCAACATCTACATAGTCCTTCACAACAACACAGGTAACATCAAATCTGCCTAAGAACAATTGGCAATTCCAATGGGATATATATGGACATGTTAAAATCCAGAGTATTGTATGTTCCTTCAATTTTAATGTTTTGAAAATTTCAAGTTTGTTTTATTCACAATACATTTCAAATTTCTTTCTAGTAAGTAATTGAATCATATATTTTTCATTTGTTGTATTTTCACAAACTATGTCAAAACCAGAACGTAATTAACCTTAGAACCATGGAAAACAATCATGGTACTTACAATATGTTTAATATTGATATTTCTTGCCTCTCTTTTTAGTGAATAAAAAAAGTAATGACACTTACGGCCCTGAAACAAGCTGATTGTTGTACACCATCTACAACCAGGTGCTCAGCCAGTGTATAAGTAACACCACGGTGTGTGAATACTGTCTTTGACTGAATGATGCTGCAGAGGCTGGAAATAAGTTTAGTGGCTGTATCATTGACACCTTGGACTTTAAAGCTGATGATAAGGCTTCCTGCAATATATATGCCAAACTACTTTGTCAAAAATGTTTACAAACATTCAGTTTCCAATTTAAATAAAACAAAATTCTATGTACACATCTTACATAATAACAATTTGTTCTACTTGTTTCAGCATGTTACCATGGTAATGCGCCTCTCCTAAAGAACATCTCATTGTTATCTAAATTACTGTCTGACAGCTCTCCTAATTAATTTCACTTTTTTCTAACTCATATATTGCTATATGATTCAACTTAATTTATTTTTTGCTTATTTACAAATGTCTGAAGCTAATAATAAGTTGAAACTTATTTTCGTGAAATAATGTTAATACCATTTTTTTCTCTCTCAGACAATGTGAATATTGTATACAGGGATATTAAACACCCTGGAATGATTAAGATTCCACTGTTAAGTTTTATAAGAGGAAGGGGTAACAGCAGCATAAAGGTCTTCCTACAAGACATGTGACTATTACAACAAGAAGCCCATGGTACCTTATTGGTCACCTTAGTAACCCAAGTCAAACATTTTTATGAGTTATGGTCTTTACAAAGATTATAAACATTGGGCAATAAATAACTCTGCAATTCAGAAGCTATTGAAGCAGGTACCCATTGGGATACTTTCTACAAAAGTTGTTTGAAACTGGCATGGCCTACGAGAATCATGATATGTAAATGTTAAAATTTAATTATCTCTCCTTGAAATCGTCGGAATGAAAATATTTTACTTCATGCACATCTTCATATGGTGTACTATAATTGTGTGAAGTTTTAATGGAATCCATCAAACAGTGAAGGAGGAGTTGCGCTTAGGAGATTCATGGATAGATGGATGGAAGGACAGGGTGATTTCTTTATACCCCCCAAACTTCATTTGCTGAATTATTAAAACAGGCCACCAATAAATATAGATCTGTAAGAGGAAAAACTAATTCCCTATATCTGTGTCATATAAAACATACCATTAGCTGTTGTCAGATCATATATCTTGATATATGGGTTAGAGGCTACAACATCATTAAAAAGAATGGCTAAGAATGTTTTGTTGTTGTGCGTGTTGTAGTCCACATCAAACTTGAGGGTCACAGTCTTCTCAGCGCTCAGTGTCTCTCCCTCCAATACACCAGACACAACAATCAGCTCCTGCTCCAACTCAAAATCATACTGAGTAGGTGTAGAGTAAACTCGCAGTAGGACGACCTCAACACCAGGGGTCGCTAGTGTCAGGTCTGTAAATGTCACCTCTCCAGAGACAGGGTCAAAATCACTTTGCAGTGTGCCAGTCAGGGTGCCTGTGGCATTGTACCCAGAATCAGGTGAAGTTGTTATGGAGCACTTCCATTTTAAACCCTATAAATTGAAAAGTGAAGACAAATTTATGAAAATGCATTGCAATACTTTCATTCAAAAACAAAATGTCGCATTTTTCTTCATTGGTAATTAAGTAGTCAGAAGTTTCGTATAGCAGGTGCTTATATGATGTAATTTATAGGGTTAAGTATTCATTTTAAGCTTCTTAAAATGTGTTTGGCTACTGTCAAAACTAAGACTTATGTAGAAACATCACTAAGTCTTGCTTATATATACACATATTTGCGTTAATGTGAAAAGATGACAGTCATATAGTCACTATTGTCTTGTAGTAAAAGTTCTTCTATTTAGTCAGAATGATAATATAAATATTACAATATTGTTTAGTCATGGCAGAAGACAAAAGGTGTATAGACCAATACATATATGCTTGTGTGGCTTTCTGATGTGTGAATAGTGTTTTATAGTTAAGATATACAATTATCTCAAAAATATAGTATCGTGGGCAGTGTATAAAGATGCATATTAAATCATAGGCTTGGCATATCATTATTTACAGCGCTACTAGAAATTCTGTATTTGTACCAAAATTTCATAATCTTTGCTTAAAGTCCATCCAAATATGTTTTGCCAAACAGCTTGAACAAAAAACTTACTGTCCATTCTATATCATCTACTACAGCCTCTGTGTCCAGATCTTTAAGGTTCAAAGTGATGGAATGAGGTTTCCCCGAGAAGACACTGGTAGTTACAATCTTAATGGCTGCCTTGATCTTTCTCAGTGCGATGCTTATATTACCATAACTAAGAGTAAAGTTAGCATCAGTAGGTTTAATAACTGTAAAATCTAGTATGAAACCAGATCCTGAATGCGAGATTCCTAGGTCTGTGAAATTGGCCCAACCATCAACAAAGTCAACTGTGTCAGTGCCGATTAATGCTGCATTAATATTTGATCCTGATCCCAGTCTCAAAGAAGCTTGAACTTGCCATGGTATTGACTTGACTCCAAGAATGGTTATATGGCCATCCTAAAATAATTTTTAAAGCAAAAGTATAATATTATTTAATTTTTTAAAATCTAAGTGTGTATGCTAACAAGCAATTAATCTGTGCAAATTATTTGAAATAAATTACATGTAAGTCAATTTTGAAAAAGAAATGATTTCATATTATATTTGCCTTTTATTGTAATAAGCTTAAGCTTTGCACTCTTTTCTGATTATTTGTGTTCTATCTGTAACTTATTTTATCATATTTAAGTGTGTAAGTAAAGGTCAACTTTAGATTACACAAATGATATACCTGTATAATTATAATCTTTTATTTTAATTAAAATGTTAATGTATTGATTTTTGTTCTTATGCTAACTATGTTTTTATGTTTATTCTTTTTGGAATAACAATGCAATAGAACTTGACAGAGGATGTTTTTAGTTCTATTAGTCATTCTGCCTGGACACAAAGATTTCAATTTGAAAAAAAATGAATTTTTCTATATACTTTAATTCTAATGTTTACCTGTTTGTCAAGCAAGTGCACAACAGGTTGCTGTGAAAATGCATTTCCCTCTGAACCAGTAATAGGTTCTATATCAAACAGGAAGGATTCTGGGATACGCAGAGCTAACTGATAATTGCTGTCCTCAACAATTGATTTCCATGTTTCATCTGTCTCCGGTGGTAAAGCCAAGGCCACATCCACACTGTTAATGGTGGCAACACTCAATATGTCAGGTAAATTTTTCAACTACAATAAAATCATCAAAAATATTGTGTATAAAAAATCTTACTTTCATAGGATATAGAGTAGGGGCTGATTGATACTACTATGCAAACTGTTGTGCTTTGGTTAATGTAGCAAGGATTCTCCCTATCATAAGGTTTTTCACTAATATTAAGTTTGTAATAATAAATCTGTGTTGTCACTATCAGAAATAAGACAAATGGTATTGTTCTACAACATACAAATTGAGGAATATGATTAAGTGACAAAAATTTGCTAATTCCACAAGAAATTATAAAAAATTGTTTTGATCTCACTGTTTTGTTGTTACTTTTGCCAATATTAAGTAATTTGATAAGTAAGTATATATCACATTAATAAATCTATAAAATGCTGTATGTTTTGACTGGATGGACTCCATTTTGTACTCTTTAGTAAGCTCTAAACTTACAGTACAAAATGTAAATACATAATGTCAAGAGAGCCATAAAACATTTTACGTTTAAATGTAAAGATGAATAACAACTGACAAAGATATAGAACACTTTACATTTGAATGGACCTCTTATTAACAACATAATGAAGGTAACATTAACCCTTACATACAATCACACTGCATTACAATGCTTACATTGTAAATTGTATATCAGTTTTTTTTCACAATGAAGATAAAACAAACTAAGATTTATACCAACTGGTTTTGCCTAATTTTGAGGAATCACATTACCCATTACAAATTCAAAAACATTAACACTCGTCTGTAACAAAATACAAAACAAAGACAAAACTATAGATAATTATCCCATAACTAGCACATAACATCAGCATGTGTATTGAGATGACTTATTTACTGAGTTTTAAGAACGTGAAGATGATAGAAGCTCACCAGATAGGCATTAATAAGACTGTTAGCAAGTGATGTTAAATCATCAAGTTTGAAGGTCAAGGTGGAATTCGTGCAGTTAAGGTCAGCACAAGGTTCATCTGCTATTTGTACTGTGTATGTTGTCAAGTCTCCTACTGCTCTTTTCTTTCGAGAAGAGTCGGACAATTTCGCATGTACAATTTTTACTTTTTCCTCATCAATTTTCAAAAATGTTGCAAGCTTTTTGGAGACTTGATCTTTGTCAGCAAGACCTTGAACTACTGATGTTGGCAGTTGGATATCCACAAAAACGGCTGAACTTGTAGATGAATCAACCTGTTCTCCACCACAAATTACTATCTGTAATCTCTTTAGATCACGATCATAAAAATTGGATCCACAGCTGTCACTTGCCTGCAGTTCAGAATACTTGGTGCTGTCTGGCTCATAGGTAAGTATTCCTGCAGTCATCTTAGCACTGATGGGAGGTTTATAAAGGGTCTGACCCACATACACATCTGGACGATTCTCAAATGAGTAATAAATGTCCAATCTAATTCTATTGGTACTGTCAGCATTCAGCATGCGTATTCTAAGTTTCTGAGGCGATGTACCACTCAGATACATAATATAAGAACGACCTGAAATAATTATCGAAAAAATAATTGTGTTAAAAAATGAAAACTAGCAAATGGCAGATAATAATTAAAATGTTTTTAATGATTTATTCCTATATTATTTATCTTCAAAACTGAAGCAAAACAACACATAACAAGAGGGCCATCGGGCCTTAACGTCCATCTGGTTGAAATAAACCAAAAACTAAATATTTGCATTTGAATACTTTTGACACCAGGGTCATGCCTTAAACAAACTTGGTTCTCCATGCCTTTCAAGACAATTTTTGAAATTTTGTAAAATTTTCCCCCATTTTGGCCTAGAAAAAGGTGCCCCCTGGGGGCCTTAACCCTTCATTTGAACAAATCTGAACCCCTTCCCTTTGGGATGCCTTCAACCAAGTATGGGTGAAATTGGTTCAATAGTTTTGGACGAGAAGTCTAAAATGTGAAAAGTTAACGCATTTGCCATATATAGTGTTAAACTTAAACCCAAAAACATGTAACCCATTTTTGACCCCAGGGTCAGGCCTTGAACAAACTTGGTTCACCATGCCTTAAAGTTACTCCATACCAACACATTAAGCTCTAGGCCTTCTAGATTATCAGGAGAAGGTTTATGAAATTTTAACACATTTTCCCTCTTTTGGCCCCCTAGTGGAGCCCCCTGGGGGGCAAGCCCCTTCATTTGAATAAATCTCAATCCCCTTCCCCTAGGGATATTTCCTTCCAAGTTTGGAAGAAATAGGTCCAGTGGTTTAGGACAAGAAGTTGAAAATGTGAAAAGCTAACATATTAACAAGAAATGAATGTGAACACTATTTGTTCGTTCCTGTGGTTACAATGTCTGACAAGAAATTAATGTATTAAAGAACTTCTTCGTACTAACCTGTAGCTACAATGGCTGCAAATGTAGAAAGACGTTTTCTACAGGATGCCTCCGTACACCAGCCATGATCTTGGGGACCATTCAATAAGTCTATGTATCCTACATTCATGTTGTTATAACCTAAAATGGCCACTGGTGATATGCGTCTTGTCTCTGAATCTGCATCCATGCTCTCAATAATGATCATCTCATAATTCAAGTCGCTGCATAAATAGGCCTGCCAGTCACCCTTGAGTGTACATGAAGAGTCTCGTACAATACCTGCAAATTACCAGTATTCTTAGGCATCAATCAATTTGCGAATTGAAATATTTGTTATTATATGTATTAGCTGAAGAACATTTAAAAGACATCTCTTTTGCTCTCAAATGTTTTAAAACACAATCATACTTTGCCTGTCATACTGTAAAAACAGAAGTTAAAAACCAAATTGCAAGAAGCTTAATCAATAAAAATATTGTTTACAATATTTCAATCTTCTACCTTAAACTTCATACATGGAAATCTTAAATCCTGAATATTAAGTAATATAATACACATTTATATTATGTGCTTATTACATTTACAAAATGCAAGCTGCAACAACAATGTGTACATATTTGAATGTACAAATGTATAACTTAAGATGGCATCATTCTGTTGTTTAATCTGAAGACATTTAGCAGTAAGGTAGACAGACAGCTTAATTAACAATTCTATTATCAGTCCACACTACTAATAAAGGAATAATTCAGTTATATGTTCTTAATTATATAATCATGTTTTCAATACCTACTGTAAATGTACATATTGTAACTGCTGAACTGGTTGTGTGTTGTTTTAACACAAAAATATGGTTAATGTTAAGGCTAGGGTGTACACCAGTATATATACTAGTGGAAAAAAGGATACACATATACATGGTCGCCCAATAACTTTAACTTTACTATTTGTTAACTAAATTCAGGGAAATTTAATAGTATACTTACTCCTGGTACTGTTCAGGAGGAACTTGTTAACAAGAGCACCACATAGAGGGGCATTATACGCCCGCAATAACTGTGAATTAATTTAAATGGGAAAGGGAAATATATGTCACATGTGTATCTTTATACAGGTTTTTGAATATATACCATATGTAATGGAAAATTCTAAGTCAAAAGGGCCATAACTTTTAAGTAAAATTGAGGCAAAATCCCAATTTTATGATATGTGCATATGGCAAGCCGTTTGGGTTTTTATTCATTAAATACAGATATCTCTATTTCAAATACAGATATCTCTATTTCAAATTCAGATATCTCTATTTTAATTAGAGATATCTCTATTTCTTGTTCAATTAAGATGTCACTAATTGAATGAGAGATATATTGAATTAGAGATATCTGTATTTAGAATAGAGCTATCTATCTGTGTGTGTGTGTGTGTGTGTGTGTGTGTGTGTGTTTGTGTGTGTTATTTTAATCTAATAATGTATAATCGACCTTGGCAGGCAACAAATTCAGAAGTCTACATATCCTATAAATTAAAAGTACACAACTGACCTCTTTCTGCTGCAAGACTGGCTACAGTGATGTCGTTCCCATCTTTATCCTTCAACATGGCTGACGGTATCTTACTGTCACTAAGTCCTCTCTCGGGAGCCCCATTCCATTCCCAATCTGACTGAGATATGATGGTCCCATTTACAACTCCCAGCAGACCTCCGTCCATGTCCTTCACCATGACCTTCTTCTGCCCATCACAATCCATATCTTCACAGTCATCTGCATTTATCTTACTAATAATGATAAATAGAAAATAAGTTTTCAAAGTTATAATAAGTATGTAAACTTTTCTTTTAACAGATGAAAGGAAAAGTATTTCGCACAAAGGGGCATAACTCCATCAACAAGGGTCGACATCCCAAATTGAAATACTGGTGCACAACTACATAAGAAACTGATCATTCAGGCAAAGTTTTAATGAAATCCACCTGTTAGTGACTGCGGATGACTGACAGACATCCAGACATCAAGACAGGGTGATTCCAGTATACCCCCTCCCCCCCACTTCCTGCGGGAGGTATATTTAATCATCACATTATAGAATATTCCTTATAAGGAGATACAGAGATAGATACAGAGATAGATACAGAGACAGAGCACATTAAACAATACTTCATATTAGAGAGAAAGGGAGGGGGCAATTGAAATTTTTTAGTTTTAGTATTAAAAAGACTCTGTTCAAAGTAAGATCAAAGTATTGTCCAAAGGATTTTTTCAAGAATTTCTGAGACCTAAATTCATAGAATAAATGTAAGTCTTTGAATAAAATTGTTGTTTAGTCAAATTCATCTGGTGATGATTATACAACTGATTCTCATGTAAATTTACATGAATAGCTACTTTGCACAGGGACCAACTAAAATCATCACCTCGTGAAGTTTACTAAAGTTACAACTCCAATTTTAAACAAAATCTGTAATAAATATTTTGTTTTAAATGAAAGATAAATTGGTCACCCTTTTTTTAAAAAGAAGATAATGAGCTTATAATTTATCCACAATTAATAACTGGACGATGGATGAAGGTTACACAATCTTATGGCTAATATTTACGCTATGTTCGGCCTGGGTATGAACATTTTATTTCCTTCTTTAACATTGTACAGGGTGGTACCAGTGGCTATGATTGGATGTGTCAGATCATCGTTACTAGGGTTGGTAGAGATGGCCCGATCCTCTCCACAAATACTGGAGTCAAAGTTAGCAAGTGTCACACCTGTAAAAACAAATTAAGGGAATGATTAACGCTATCATGATACAGTGGGGGGTTGGGGAGGGGGGGATTTGACAAGTCTGTATCTGACGTAATTATAGACATAATCCCTATGTCATAGTTTGAATTTCCTTACATCATAGTTTGAGTTTCTACCAGTCATTAATTTGGCTTCATACTTCCCTGTATTCTTAATTTGTATGCTTGACTGATATACATTTCGGCTTTCATATTTCGGCAACCCCCTTCCTTAATTGTTAGTACCGGTAATTTAATCAGTCAGTCCATCTAAAGTATATCCCTCCGTCCGTTCGTCTTTGATTATATATATATTATTATATATATATATAACAAAAATTATATATTAATATCACAAGTAGACTGCAGTCATAGAAAAAAGGGGGGGAGTTTACTCCCCGTCGCCCTATCTTTAATGCTCTGCTTTCATGATAATGTTGCTACTTCTATTCCTATCCTGATATTGGACTTTCTTCTTTGCTCTTTCGTCACCATAACAGTGACATATTCTTATGGTGACACATGCTTCTTTTTAAACAGTGGAAAGGGTTGCAATACACCGGAATGACATGGAGGCATCGCGTCGGGTGACACATGTGTAGCAGGAATTGCTTACCATATTACAGGCACCTGGTTTCGCTTCTAGTTTTTAATAGAAGTTTGTGATGTTTCCTTTTTTTAGTTAATAAATACATATTTGGTATTTTCTGAGTGCGTCCAACGTTTTCCTTTTGTTTTCCAATGTCCATGGACTTACAGCTTTAGAATATCGTCATGGTTTCTCGAATTAACTACTTTTTCAGTATCAAAAGACGTGTACTTTAGCTTTATGTCTTTCTAAATATTCCTTAAAATGTATTCCCATATTAGGCAAGAGCATTAAAAATCATCTTGAAAGAAATTAATGTTGCTAAAATCATAACAAAAACAAACAACCTGAAAGACACTCCTGGATAATAAAAAAATAAATGTATTAATTAAAGAGTAAAAATAATTAGAGGATATAATTGAAAATACTCGTTATTGTACCATGATGAATTGGATATACTTACTATTGAGATTCATGACACCACCGATGGTGTTATATCCTAAAATGTCAGTTAAAGACTTTGATGGTGCTTCATTGGAAATCTCTGTAAATGTAGGGGCAACAACACCAATAAATCCAGACGTTTTAACACGAGGTCCACTTCCCAGGAAGCGACTAAGTATGTAAGCACCTGTTGTTTGATTTATAGTGTCATGTTGACAGTTGAAGTCCTTGGATCTACCGACTATCAGAGAGTTTTTCACTAAGACAGACTTATCACTGTATTCATGCTCTGATGACTTGGGTCCTATCACAAATGTCATGATACCAACCCCATTGTCTATCAATGCTGTATCTACAATCTCAACACTGGAGGACCTACAACAACATTAAGTCTCATAAGTTTCCATGCTATATGTACGCAACTAATTACTAAATTACTTAAACATCACAACACATGTGAAGCAAGAAATGCTCACTCCATCGTGGACACCTTGTTTCACTTCCATTTTTTTTTTTTTAAATAGAAGTTCACAATGTTTTCTTTTCAATTTCATAATTATATTATGTTTTCCTTTCATTTGTGTTTGTCAATGGACCAACACCTTTTATTTGTGTTTGTCAATGGACTACCACCTTTCATTTGTGTTTGTCAATGGACTACCACCTTTCATTTGTGTATGTCAATGGACTACCACCTTTCATTTGTGTATGTCAATGGACTACCACCTTTCATTTGTGTTTGTCAATGGACTACCACCTTTCATTTGTGTATGTCAATGGACTAACACCTTTCATTTGTGTTTGTCAATGGACTAACACCTTTCATTTGTG
>JAUMGZ010216401.1:0-11699 GCA_032359645.1 Pododesmus macrochisma
ATCGTACATATACTACTGCCGATTTCACCTAGTGCGGTAGCTCAGTCGATGGAGCGTTCCCTTCTTGCTGGTAGACTGGTGCTAGAATCGCATTGTGGGTTCTAATCCCGGCAAAGTCAAAACCTAAGACATTCAAAAGGCATTCTCCTTGCTCCCTGCTTAGCGTTCAGTATAACTTGTTAGGATGAGGACTGATTGGCTCGGTAGCAAGATAATGAGTCCAATTAAAATAGTATGTCAATGTGTTTGCGGTGTGATCTTACAGTGAGACGACATTAAAAAGTTGCAATAAGTGCGCACTATCACAAGCAAATACCGTCTTGATATGACCTTGTTAAAGGGACGTAAAACGGAAAATAAAACTATCACATAAAACCTACTGCAGGTTTAATATAAATTATGTTATCCAAATCTAATGCAACTCGCTGTTGAAATACACAACGCATTTTGAGTCGTGATAATCTATAGTGAACACATTGCATCTTAACTATATACAAGTATCTGTCTAGTATATACAGTACGCTTTTCAAACACACATGACCAGCTGACACCGTTTTTACTTTGATCTTTAAGTTTCATAACTATAAAATCGTGTTTATTATTATAAAGTCTTTGATATTGTTTGTACAGAATTTAAGTTCAACAACTAATAAATTACAACAAATTGCCTCGACATTTTTACTAATTTTACTTGTATTATAAATGAAATTGTTATGTTTTCGTCTAAAACTTTTGTCTCGTACTGTACGTATGCTCAGCTGCTGCATCAAGGACTATGCGTTAACATGTAGTTGTCAACTTAGCGATTATTCAAAAGAGACACCTACTTGGAACATATTACATCGACTCAAAATGGTGGTATGTATCTTAAATGTAGTGTTTAAATGCACGCATTGGAGCTAGGTTGAAAGAAGTCACATTTCAGGACAAAGAAAACTGGTTGTATAATATATTTTTTGAAGAAGGAGTGTAAAACACTTAAAAATTGATGAAGGATACTCTATGTGCATCCATATACTTAAGTACTTGTATATGATTATGCATAAGGAGTCTTTGTCAAACTATGTTTTATTCATTGTTCATTTGCATTTTAAATATACAAGCACATTTATATTGAAATCAAACACACTGTTGCATCAATAATACAAGAGTATTGAAGACTTATTTGTTGAGAAAGTTAAAAAAATTAAATTATAAACGGCGCATGAATTACGGAAACCCACTCTTGCCAACTAAATAAGAACAATTGTACGTCGTTATTACGACAAAAAGAGTTGCTACAATGTATAACGACATAGCTATCTCGTTATTTCAACATCAGGTGTGCTAATAAAATAGGGTGGCTATGTTAAAAGAATGATAAACTATGTCAAAATAACGACATACAATTTTAGTTTAGGTGCAAAGAATGGGTTTCCGTAGCACGTTCGTCTTTGTTATATGTTTCAGTAGCTGTATAATAACTTATCAGTTATGTGTGTATACATTGTTTCATATTATGTCGCCTATGTATCATATACAGGTCATCGTTTATTGATTGAGAAGCTAACTTTACATTAAGTTCAAGAAAAAAATGTGTGTATTGCGATAACATTAATACAGCTTTATAGTTACATTATGAAGGTGGTTGAATGTAACACTTGTTTTGATGAAACATGACTTTACATGTATCACGAACAATCCTTCGGGAATTTAAAGAATAGTAGAAAAGATTATTTTTATGGGGGATTACAATTTAAATAAAGCCAAAGAAGAGACAATTAAATGATTTTACAATTTAAAAACCAGACATGATTAAAAACTAACGAAAAAGTCTCAAATAAACAGTCATTCTAACGAAAGAATCAAACAATCATAATTATATGTTAATGTCAGCAAACAAAACTAAACAGTTTTGAATAAAGTAAAAAAAAAATGTCGGGCCGGTTAGTATTATTGTATAAAGCCCCCTCTCCCCCCCCCCCCCTCTCTCTCTCTCTCTCTCTCTCTCTCTGTTTTTGTGTAGTGCATTGTTATCGGTTTCGTTGTTCACAGTAAAATATTTAATTTTGTTTTTGAAAAATTAATTACTTAATCAAGTGTAGGAGAATTTCTATATGTTAAATTCACATCACTTTAAAAAAAAAAAGTGCGCGGCAGAAACGCATTTTTAACATGTGAACGCTATTTTGTAACGCATTTAAAGCAAAACAGCACATAGATAACATGAGAGAAACATACATTTTTGAAACATTGTATGAAGTCAAGTACTGTAGCAAGAACATATGTGAGGTCTCCTGTTTTATACCAATATCTAACTTCATCGTTTGGAACCTGTGAAACAATTTAAATAAAATTACAAGTGTTCTTGATGCAATAAAACATCTAGATTTTGCACTTGTTTAATACCAATGTGTGATGAGTAACTTCGTTGATAATCTAATTTGACTAATTTTCAAATATTTAACATCTTTTCAGCGAGAATGCATTTCTATCCACGTTGGTCAGGCTGGGGTTCAAATGGGCAATGCATGTTGGGAGTTGTATTGTCTTGAACATGGTATTCATCCAGATGGACTTATGCCAGACGATACATCTGTGGGATCATGTGAAGATTCATTCAACGCTTTCTTCTCAGAAACAGAAGGAGGACAGCATGTTCCTAGAGCAATATTTGTGGATCTAGAACCAACCGTTGTTGGTGGGTAAAATATATCTACGTTTTATAGATGTGGTCGGGCATCAACAGATACACATTGCTATAATTCACTTTCGCATGACATTGCCAACATATAACCCAACCGAATTCAGTTGGCATTCATATCGCCTATCGTTTAAGGGGGTCGCGGTGGTCTAGTGGTTAATGTCGTCGACTTGTAATCATAAGAGCCTTCACTTCATAGGTTCGATTCCCGTCCGGGGCGGCCTAGTGTGAGAAAGTTGCCAGTGACTTGCCATAGGTCGGTGGTTTAATCCGGGTACTCCGGTTTCCTCCACCAGTTAAACTGGCACGTCCGTAAATGACCTTAGCTGTTGATCGGACAAAAAGCCCTTAACACACAATTATTGATCGTTTAGTTATTTACCGTTAAGTTTGTTGCATTTGGATAGCAAATTGTAAATATAAGTATTGAACTGCTTTCGGTTGGCATTTATCGAAGAAGCGCGCTTCATTAAATTTGCCTTTATCCAGTTGGCATTCATATCTTCTATGAATGCTGTCGTCTATGTATGCCAACTGAAAGCAGTTCAATGCTTAAATGGAATATGTGTTTACTTGTCACCTAATATTGTTAACATAAGTGCGTAAAATAAATTGTCGGATTTGATATAGTCATTTGATAGTGTTGTGTGGTAGTTTTTGCATGATCTTCCCTCCATGTTAGGAGTCATTCCCTGCATTTAGTTCCACGTCTATGCCAATTTTTGGGGTTTTTTATTCTCCCTACGTGTCCCTGTTTGTTAATTGCTGTAGAGCAACTTTTGGTAGCTCGATTTTGTAATTTGAACATGGCTTGCTCAAATATATAACTTACACAAGATGTTTTTAGGTTGCTCTTCCGTGTTGGTTATACGTTATTGCTTGTCATTCTGATTTAGCAGTAACTTATCGGTGATAGTACGTGTTACAGTTGTCGGTCTCTGATTTGTTTTTGATGTGGTATTCAGGTCGCTGTAGTTCTGCTTCATATATCATTTCTCCATGATGGTGTTTTTTAGACTAAAAGTATCTGTTACTTGTACTTGTACTTAGTTTCCTAACATTTTCCGTTTTAACGGTGTTGTTATTGCCAACATATGTTTATGGCGTTTTCCTTGGTCGTCAATCCCTCTTATTAAGATGTTTTCCTTACTAATTGTAAAGAGGAATACAAAGTGAACACTTACTTATAAAAAGGAAAAAACACTTTCAGCGCGCATAGTTAACTTTTTAACATGGTATAAATTGAAACGAACGGCTGCTTCGAAGCTATACCTGGAGTTCGGGACGAAGGTATCTCGCACAGAGTTTGGAAACTTTCCTCTTTTATAAATATTATATTTATTGAATGCATGTTTTAGATTGGTTTTTTGTATTTGAAGAGAGCATATTACATTGAAATGTATTTCTAACGAATCTGTTTGCTTCAAGAGTTATCCTATTGCTAGTGTTGATTAGTTCCTGTTGTTATTTGTATTACAGCATGACTTGTCATCGTATTTAATTCAATTTGCTCATTTACACTTTGAAATACGATATAATCATGATGATAAGCAACACACAATATTAAGTAAAAGGCGTTTACGACAAGAAAGGTAATATAATAAAGCAAACATTTTAATTCACACCTTGTTGACGAACGTTTAAAGAAACAAACAATTCATTATCGAGAACCATCTGAACGTACTTTGTATATTATCACATATATCCGTTACGAGTCATCGTTACGTAGAGAGACAAAATAGTGTACTTCTTTCAATTAAGACCACCACAAACGTCCTTCTATATTTCACCATAATACGAACAGAAGAATAATAACAATTATATAATGGGTCTCTACATTTCAATTGATTTGCCTAAATCCATGTTTTTTCCAAGAGGTTTTTTTTAATTAAATGTTGGGTAATAATATACTTTGGATATATTGCAATACTCACATAAGTAATCGGTTTGTTATATTATAATCGGTACTTCTTGTACGTACCAGAGAGTGATTTTAAGTCAACTAAAAGAAGATCAATCTTTTACATATTGATATACAATAGTTTCGGGAAAATGCCTTCTAGATCAGAAAGACAACAAAAAAGAGCATAATAGTAAATACGAAAAACCAGGACAATTTTCAAAAGCGATAAGTCCATGGTCATAAGCAAATAAAAGGAAAACATGGGACGCACACACAATACACACATATTATTATCTAAAAAGTAAACATTACAAACTTCTTTTTAGAAACTAGAAGCGAAATCAGATGTACCAGAAAGAGAAAGTATTTCTGCTACATATGTACACATGCATGTGTCACACTCGTGTGACAAATAAAGCTCACAAACGTGAGCAAGCATAAGTATAATTTACTGCTTCATCTTTTGTACCTACAGATGAAGTAAGAACGGGTGAGTTTCGGAGGTTATACCATCCTCAGCAGCTAATCACGGGGAAAGAAGACGCAGCCAACAACTTTGCAAGAGGGCATTACACTGTAGGACGCGAAATCATTGATCAAGTCATGGACCAGATACGTAAATTGGTAAATATAAGTAAAACACAAGTATTTTTTTTGAAAAGCAAATGTCAACCTAGGCTCATCGCTACAATGCAAGTCAACTTAGGCTCATCGCTGCAATGCAAGTCAACCTAGGCTCATCGCTACAATGCAGGTCAACTTAGGCTCATCGCTACAATGCAAGTCAACCTAGGCTCATCGTTACAATGCAGGTCAACCTAGGCTCATCGCTACAATGCAGGTCAAACTAGGCTTATTGCTACAACACAGGTCAACATAGGCTCATCGTTACAATGCAGCAGAAAATATTTGCTAGATAATGTTACTCCACATCTTTTAATAGTTTTCAGTATTAGGGATTATTGTTGGTACGCCCGTGAGTATGTTCTGTGTATTACACTTGTCTAGTATTTGTTTTCCTTAATATCTGAATGATCTGCTTCAAATGTGCTGACCTTCTATTAACACAATTGTATAAACCAGTATGACTTCAAAGCCTTCTAG
The DNA here is from genome assembly GCA_032359645.1 of Pododesmus macrochisma. Lineage (NCBI taxonomy): Eukaryota > Metazoa > Mollusca > Bivalvia > Pectinida > Anomiidae > Pododesmus > Pododesmus macrochisma. The sequence continues at coordinate 5,691 of JAUMGZ010216401.1, forward strand.
AAATTCAACGTCATCGACTCGTTTAAAACCATACATAACATGCATAGTCAGTGACGATCTGAATAAGATGAAGATAGTCAATTGAATGTAATCAATTTAAATTGTATACATATACAAGAACCCATCTCATTTTGACACACATTTACCACACTGAAGTGAGTGTTGATTTACAGTCGACTGTATGCTATTTTTGCAGGCTGATAGCTGTACCGGACTTCAAGGTTTCCTGGTATTTCACAGTTTCGGTGGCGGAACAGGATCCGGATTTGCGTCATTAATTTGTGAGCGTCTATCTGTGTCATATGGCAAGAAATCCAAACTCATGTTCGCTATATATCCATCACCTAAGGTATTATTTCTTGTTCGTTCGGTATCTTTCTTTAACTTACATTATATTCCTATAATTAATTGTTACTTGACTCCTCATTACATTACCAGGACTGGAACAAACAGTTTACGAAAGATAAAAGAGGTTCAAAGTGTCAGATAATTGGAAAAGGCGTTATATTTGGAAACAAGTGCATACATTCTTACTAGGTGAATACAGTAATTCGCATAGTCGTAAATACATGTAGTTGGAACGTAAAATCTCTTGAGATTCCGCTGGTGACGGTTAACTTCGTAGCTAGGTGTAGAATCTTGGATGAGGTACTTTCACACAGTGTATCGATTTGTTCTCATTTAAATATGTTATTTTTGGTTGCATATTTCAGTTTGCAATTGTGAATTAGTATCAAACATTGTATGTTATCATTATTCTAATTTTCTGATTGTTCTTCACAGGTGTCAACTTCAGTTGTCGAGCCATACAATTCCATATTGACAACCCATTCGACACTGGAACACTCTGACGTCGGCTTCATGGTAGATAACGAAGCTATATTCGATATTTGTGAACGAAACCTCGATATTGAACGCCCCTCGTATTCTAACTTAAATCGCTTAATAAGCCAAATAGTGAGTTCAATAACAGCCTCCCTTCGCTTTGATGGTTCATTGAATGTTGATCTTACAGAATTCCAAACCAACCTTGTTCCCTATCCAAGGATACATTTTCCGTTGGTTAACTATGCACCAATAATGTCTGCAGAAAAAGCGTACCATGAACAAAACAGTGTATCGGAGATAACCAATGCCTGCTTTGAACCATGTAACCAAATGGTAAAATGCGACCCACGAACTGGAAAATACATGGCATGCTGCATGCTGTATCGAGGAGATGTTGTCCCGAAAGATGTCAATGCCGCCATTGCAAGTATTAAAACAAAGCGCTCCATTCAGTTCGTCGACTGGTGCCCAACGGGGTTTAAGGTTGGGATAAATGCGCAAGCTCCTATCACGGTCCCTGGGGGAGATCTAGCGAAGGTGCCACGGGCACTCTGCATGCTGAGTAATACAACGGCTATATCAGAGGCATGGGCACGTCTAGATCACAAATTTGATCTCATGTATGCGAAACGTGCCTTTGTTCATTGGTACGTTGGTGAGGGTATGGAAGAAGGAGAATTCTCTGAAGCCCGTGAGGACCTAGCAGCACTAGAGAAAGATTACGAAGAAGTGGCATATGATTCACACGACGGTACCCATATTGATGAAGCCGATGAATACTAAACAAACATAGTATAGAAATGTGTCATTGCTTCACCAATCTACGTGCTTCACCAATCTGTGTGCTCTTTTCAAATAGATGTACGTTATCGCTTTGTCTAAAATGTATTGCTTCAGTAGTCGTTGACAAAATTAATGAATTGGTGCATTCTTTGGAAATTGTTGTTTCTTTTCACCCCTTTACAAAATAATGGCACTTTTGAAGATTTAACTGATTTGAATATGTCTCTAAGACAGTAAGATGATAAAAAGGCTTAATTTGTTGTCTTAATCTTTGTTCGCGTTTATTTTAATTACTGTATATTTGTCTTTTTTAAACCAGGCTTTAGTCCACAAATAGTCGACGCACAGTATTTTTTTATTCTGTTAAGTATACGTAATGCTTCGGTTCCTGCCTCACAGTATGACTCAATTTTAAGCATTTTATCACGAAAATAAATCAAGGTTGTAAACTAGATTTTATATGTGGCTAGTAAATTTAGCATGTCACCTTGAATTCACGGTGGGGGTTGGACGATATATATGTTGGCAAGTTTTAATAATATTCATTACTGATAAATTTCGAGGGAAAATGCAACCGCGAAAATATATCACTCGCGGAAATGGGTTTATAGTTTGATAAATAATTATTATTTTAAAACATAACGTCATAGGGTGTTCAATTGGTTTGACTGTGTTGATAAATAATTATTATTTTAAAACATAACGTCATTGGGTGTTCAATCGGTTGGACTGTGTTTTTGTATTTTTTTATACAGTATTCAAATAATATGAAAAATGAATCGTGTGAATTCTTATAGACGTAACTAACATATTATAACTTTTATGAATTACAATTATTTAAGACAACTTCCGCCAAGGTTGCATCTTGCATTAAACTTGGATACTAGTCCATAACTATAACGACTCGCGTTTGTCATTGGTTTATTTCAAATAGGGACGTCATTGGAAGTCCGCGATAAGAAAAATAAATGAGATATTAATATCTGTATGCACGACGGCGAGGTATGATTTATTGAGGAATATAACGTTATAGTTAATATAGTATTATAACAATGCAATACATGTTTTTGTTATACACGACGGTGTGATATTTTTAAATGAAGAATATAACATTATCGTTAAGTAACAAATACAATGTTAACATGTAATAATACTACATTTTATTTCATAGATCAATACCATCATTCCATCCATAGCACGACATTTAATCAAACAACTGAAATGTCGCTCCTAAAAGCGCAAATTCAGACACAATGATAGAATAAATTGCATTCTTTAAATCATTCTATATATTGAAAGCAATGAATATAGTCTTCCATTTTAAATATTTAATTTATTTTGGTGAAGGGTTCGAAGTATTTAATTGAAAATATCATCAGTTTTAATGTATTTGAAATTTAAATGCTTGCTGTTTTAGATATTAAAACTAGTTTGAAGGTATACTCCAAAACGTACAATATAACAAAACTCTGCAATGTGAATGGTACCTGAAATACAAAAGACATGTTAATATAATAAACAGTCGGTCATGATTAAAGTTCATGGAGCATGGATGGACACATATTGAAATTAACATTGACTGGGGTTTTTTTCTCTCGATAAAAGACCTACATGTAACAGTGTGTTGTAGCTTTCGCTTTAACAGAAGGTTACCTTGATATTTTGCTATTTTATAATTGTTGTTTATTTATTTGAAATTACATAGAAAAGAGACGTCTCCTAAGTATAAAACAAAACGTTGATTTCAAATAAATATTTGTTACCAACTGATTTTGGCCAGTTTGTAAGTTATTTGTTTAATTTATACTAACGCGCTTTTTTATAATTTGTATTGTTGAATTATTCAAATAAATTCATTTGATACATTACTTCGAATTTGTGTTTTTAATTTACAAAACAAAAATTATCATTTTAATCTTTACATATTTCGTTTTGACTTGAACCAGATAAATATATAGAACGGCACCAGCATGTGTTTCTGGTTAATAAGACTGAACATGTTTTAAAAAATTAAAAGATAATTATATGTAAAGGACTTGATAAAGTTTCGAAAGAGTCCGTCATCAATCACCTTGCTGTTGTCAGTGAGATGATGCAAAACATGCCTGGACATACAGAATATTCATATTACTGACGTAACAGTGAGCATACATGTACTTGCATCAGGTTTAAAGACGAGTTCTAATGACAACGTTACCACGTCATAAACATTGATTTCATTGATTTGAAATAATAACATTTGCTATCAATTATTGCATTCGGTTATGTGCAGAGACTGTCGGGTTTTTTTTTTTCTTTTCCTCTTTGAGATATTTATATAAAATAACATCAAACATCAAAACGAAACTAAATGCATTTATCCTTACTGATTCAATAAAATGAAACAACAATGTATTTGTTAATTTGATAAAACAAATTGTTAACGGTTTAAAAAAAATGTTAACACGAAATTCCAAATAGTTTAAATATCGATCAAACTTCAAAATTATCATTACATATGATTTTACTGCAATTACTGCACCAAACAGCTTTCTATCATTGCAAATATAGTAGTTATGTTTGGCGTACCGAAGTTTGGCAAATCATCTATGCGTCTTACTATGCATTCCCTGACATTATTTAATTGGTCTGACCCTTGAAACAAACAATTGTCTGCCAGATAAAAATACCTCCCTTCCTATTTATGTTATGTCACGTTCATTGAAACGATACATACATTTTGTTTAACCACATAACATATAGATAATGTCCCAAGTAGTGTATAAGGCATGATGTATTTCACTTGTTTTTGGTTGAAATGGCCAACTGCTGAACATAATGTAGTGGTAGTTGAATGCAATTTGTATTTTCTTGAACAATTTACCTAAAAGAATGCAGAATAGGAAAAACATGTTTCCTTGAAGAGATGTTGACGTAATTATCTATAAAAGTGAAGTTGAAACCAAAAGTGAGTGCTTCGTTCTGTTGACTAGTGAATGGTGCATATTTTTAAGTAATGAACACTTTTTGGTGTACTGGAAAAATAAGCAGTACGACCCCCTGTTTGTATCCTGTTATTTTTAAAATTAGGTTGATATACATAAACCAACAAAGATTTATTCAGGTTTAAGCATCAGAAATATGAATATTTGTATCATGAATATGGTATGATTTAGCAATTTTGCAAATATCAGTTGTTAGGCAATGGAGGTTGTTGCTTCATTGCCTGTTAAACCGGTTTAACCACACCGCCTGGTTTCGTGCTGGGTGACCTTCCTCAGTTGGTCCGCATGGACTACTAGTCTTGATGATTGTTGTGATGCTTCATTGTTTGACGCAGTTATTGCTTGTTTGTCAATGTCTCTCGTTATGTATTCTGTTCATACTGTTTTCTAACTAGATTTTTGTGAAAATGTGGTTTTTTGTCAACCTTTTTTTAACAATCAACCACTAATATGTAAAGATGATGTTAGCGTGCTTTAAATAAATGTATGCATATGTGGGGTAACGTAAAAGCGTTATAATTGTATTCCATTTGTCATTAGTATATGCCCTCTTGGTAACTTCAGGTACAGCGAAACTGTGATGTGATCATAAGACCTAAAATATAAACTCGAAAATTAAAATTCTTTAGACAATAGGTAAATATACTGGTTTAAAGAATGAACTTCATCAGGCGCGTACGTAAAAACGGCGTAAATTGCACATTATATGTGTTCATTTATCTTAACCCTAACTGTCGTAACACGGATCTCAGATTTGAATAATTATTGTTTTTATCAAATGTCATTAATTGCTGTATTTGTTAAACAGCAAGTTAAAAGCAAAAGGAACGTTTGGTTAATTCCAGAGTCTGTAGGCTAAAGATCCTTGTTTTTGTTTCTGTATAAGATACATATTTTTTATGCTAAATTATGCTCGGAAGTTGTCATATGGTATAGCACACACGTAGTTTTTCGTAAACGTATGCAAAATTAGGTATCAATAACAATGAATGCGTTGCTTTGTAAAGTTATTATCTTTTGTGAAAAAAGATGCCCGATACAACTCGTATAGAATAATATTACACTTAGTTACACACTTTACGTAAGAAAAGCAACGGTATATCTATACAGTGTAAGAAATGAAATTCAATAGCATCGATTATATCGCCAAGATGAAACGGAACCACAAGTTTATTGATAAAGAAAATAGCTTGAATATATTCATACGTATCTTGTCATCGGATGTACTTACCTTAGTCAATAACAAATACAACCATAGTAGTGCGTTTACGCATGCATCGTCTGCTTCAAGCTATTGATTGAAAAATCTTGATCTATAAATACTTTTTAATGAAACTATCAATCACGTGTACAATTTCAAAAACAATGATCTGATGTTGCGAACGCATGCCTTAGGGATGTGCTTGAGCATTGT